>CM052217.1:8062976-8342047 GCA_028454225.1 Lasioglossum leucozonium | reverse complement strand
CCCCCACCACTGCAAAATTCATTCGATAGTTTAGTAAAACTAGTCGAATGAAAATAGTAACAGCTACTATCGAATTATTCGATAGTTTTTAGTCGATAATGCCCATCACTACGTCGGGTCCACTGCGATCACGGCCTAAGCCGGCTTAGCCGCTAAGGGAAGAGTAGGAGTGGCCGTGGTGGGAACTGACTTGCAGACCAAGCGAAGAGGAGATGCAGCATCTGTTCCGCGACCCAACCGCGCCCGGGCCTGGTTTTGACCATACAGTTGTTTTATCTTTGCCAATGTAATGGATTGTAGAAGTATGGAAAATTGATTTTTATGCAAATGATACATTGTAATTAATTTTAAAGATAAAATATTATATACAAATTTTTGCTAACGCAAAATTTACGTATAATAGTATAGTGTCCATTTACCAATTTGTATTTATAACTTTATTTTTATTTTTTCATAACACCAATAATTTAACATATTTTGTATCTATTTTTTCATAAAATTTACTTATAAATTTTCGATTTTATAAACATATTAAATTTTTATATTTTCTTCAGATTAGAAATGTATCTTGAAAATAACGAATAAGTACTTACGTTTTCTTCATTGGAAATATATGTCTTCTCTGAATCTGATATTTCTATGTCTGAGCAATCAATTTCCGAATCAGTATTGTGATCGGATTCTACTATACATAATCGGAATCTTCTGCCGAATCACTGACCTCGTCTTCAATGTCTTCAACATATCCGTAATTAGCCATCATTGCTACACAGTATGCGTCAACCTCGATAGACGAAATCAGACTGACGTTAGCAGGCGCGCTAAGGTCGAATAGACCGACGCTTAGCGATACTGTTTTAAAACCTACACGACTGCACTAAGTATCGCCCTGTAAAATAAACAAGTCGAGACCCCCTTCAAATAAGAATAGCTTGACGGAAAAAATCAACAGTCGAAGACTTCGATTATATTTCAATATACATATATGAAATCGTCGGTCAAAAAAAACAACACGCGCCTACTCCCGGGAGTAGCGAGTAGTTTCACAAATCGTACTAAACGTTCAAAGTAAAAATGAGGTATATGTGCTTACAGTATACTCTGTTTTTTCTAACACGCACAATTTGTCGGTAACATGGAGTGCGACGCTGAAATGATATGGGATGCTGCAAAGCAAACTCCCGGGTGTCTAAATAGTAAACAGGAAAGTCCATAAAATGCAATGTTCATAAATTCGGATTCCTAATGTCTTTCCATTTTATGTTTATCAATTATCTCCCCAACCATAGCGTTATCCAAACCATTTTGTGATAGCTGTAAACCTTGCCTATACAGACGAACATGCCACCAGAATTTCAGCGATTCTGGATTTTCTAAATATAACTATATGTTTTTACATGGTTAGATATGTAACGTATTTCGTAACAAATTCATACTATCTGAGCTTGTAAGGTCATACAAAATAGTTTCGTATCACTTATATTCAAACAGATGCCCTTGGACTTAACACACCACTGAATAAATCACTTAAAAGTTATGTATTTTATGATAAACCCACTGCAAATACATCATTAAATTATTTCTGGTGGGATTTTGTAAATTTATTAAAAAGAATCCACTAATATCAAGAATATCGTATTACACATAGTTAAAATGAATTAGTAGTACAAGTTTTGTATCAATTTTATTAACGTTATATTAATTATGATAATATTTTTTATAATTTTTGACGGTATGTTTCTTTGTTGTTAATTATACATATAAACAAACGGAATGTATTTCAAAGCAACTGTAAATTTATAATCAGTGAGATTGGGTATTGCTTACTAAAGATCTCTCAAAATACTTTCTAAAGATTTACCTTTGGTTTCAGGAACTAATATATATACAAAGAAAATTCCAACTGCAGATATTCCAGAAAATAACCAGAATGTACCGCTAGGATTTAATGCTCTTTTTAAATCTGTATAAAATTTAGTTACAATGAAAGCCATTAGCCAATTTAAAAGGGCAGCACTACTTGCAGCTACACCTTTCACTTCTGGTGCATAAATCTCACCCATCATCATCCATGGAAGTGGGCCGAAACCAAAAGCAAACATGATAATAAATAAACATAAAAATAATAGAGGCAACCAAGCAACTGATGTAACATCTACGTGAACTTCCTGAAGGTAGAAGTAAACTCCAAGAGCGAACGTTGCCAAACACAGACATATTATTGATGCTAATAGCAATATTCTTCTACCTAAACGATCTACAACTAAAGTACTAACAAAAACAGCTACTAATTGTATTACACCAATAATAATCATGCAGACGCCAGGTGATATGTCACTGCCAGCTTGACTAAAAATGCTACTACCATAAAGTATAATAGTGTTCACACCACTAAACTGTTGAAAAATCATGAGACCGTAACCAATTATAAAACCTTTTAGAGTTACTTTAGATTTGATCATAGTCGAAAAAGAAACTTTATTTCTTCGATTTTCTTCTATGACTTCCAATTGACTATTTAATGCGGCATCTATATCATATTGTTCGCCATACAATTTAATTAAACTCTTTCTGGCAGCATCCTGATTTCCCTTTTGCAAATAATATCTTGGTGATTCTGGCATAAATAGAAAAATTACGAAGAAGACCAGAGGGGCAATGCCAGATATGATGGACAGTGAAAACATACTTATAAAATTACCCAGTATATATGACAAAGAAATTCCTACTGTAAGAAGCAATTGGAAGTAAGATCCAAGACTTCCACGAATTGAATTTTCGGATATTTCTGCTGTATACATTGGTGCAGCTACACAAAAGGCACCAGATGCAAAACCAGTAATGAATCTGCCAACGTAAAACATAACTACGGAATTTGATAAAATTAGAACTAGCCAACCCACGGTAAAAGGAACCACCGTCAATAACATCGAAGTTTTTCTTCCAAACATATCAACCAAAATCCCAATAGGTACACAAATTACTGCAGCACCAAGTGTAGTTAACGATCCCATCCATGAAAATTCAGTGGCAGAAATAGGAAAACCATACTCGATTGCTAGGTCTTTTCCATCAGTGCCAGCAGAAGAAGTCCATCCTAAGACCATACCAGCTGCTAAAGCTCCGAGAGTTGAAGACAAACTGGCGATGTATTGCGGTAATTTCTTGGCTGGCGCAGAATGGTTATCCACATTGGTAACCAACGTGTGCTGCGAAATTCCGAGACTTTTTTCGTTCATGTTGCACAAATTTGTTCAGTGTAATACCTGGAACCATTTATATTAAATTTAATTATAACTAGACCAAAAAGAAATAACAAAATGTTCATTTTATTTTAAATTCAAACTAATGCTGCAGATATTCGCGTCTGTGTCTCCTCTAATAGAAGAATTATTAACAATTCAATGTTTACAAAAAAGTTGGACATTATTGTTGTTATTACGCACCGTTTGATGTTATGCTACTGCAATATGCAAATGTAGTTTAGTTTCTTATATCCCGAGAAATGTTCCAGTGTGCCAAGTCTTGGTGTACTTTAAGAAATACAATACTTATGAGAGTCAAATGTAGTCACTATCTTGACATATATCCGTTTCTTATCAACGGTATGTCGGAATAAAGATTAAGCTTGATTCAACGACGTATCTGTTTATTACCTCGCTTTTAATTCTTGATACAAATTGTTGACTATAAATATTGACTTTATATTATTCTATCCAATTATTTCACGCTCGTTTTTAAATTTAACAGTTTGTTTATGCATCTGCATATTCGCATCAAGTTTCGCGTGCATATTGAAGACAATAGATTTAAATACCGCAAACTAAAAGAAAAATTCTTTTATTTACTTGATAATTCTCTAATGTATATTACTCTTATCTGTAAGTGTTATTCATCGAGAATTTGATATAACTTGATAATCGTCGATACTTTGGACTGAAGGTAATCAATTTATCTTAGTACGTACATTACAGTGATATAAAAAATGATTGAAAATAGCTGATAAATCTATAAAAAACACTTATAACTAATTAATTGATTAAAGTAATTAAATACTTTTTTGGCTATTTCCGTTCCAAAGAGATTTATTTTCACCAGAAAATTGACATTCCAATGGTCAAATGATTTTATATCTTTGTAAAATTTTGTAGAGAATTTACAAAGTGGCTAATATTTTTCGTAAATTAGTTTGTAACATTGGAAAATCATGATTAGTCCTTTCTAACACATGTTTCAAATATTGACGATAACTGTGTTCTATTTTCAAATTTTCTTCTATCGTGTCTTCACTTTTATACATCATTTTATAAGTACCACTTTTTACATTATGCAACTGCTTTGCTTTTCTTTGCTTAAGAACCAGATTATGTAAATTCTGAAAAACCATGTAAATAATCAAATCATTTAAAAGTTTTATTGTAAAGATACAATTGAATACATACATGGTATTTTAACATTTCCAGTTGTGCAATCTCGTTTTCTATGTCAGGAATGAGTTCTTTTATATTTTGTAAATTCTGTTTACATTTAACTAGTTGATCTTCTGTACTTTTTAATTGATTTTTTACTTGTTCTTTTGTATCATCAGTTCGTCTTAATACCTGGAAATCCCGAAAAGAATTAGTTTAGATTTTTTCGATCGATTGATAAGAGAAAGTCGAATCACACCTTCATAAATTGTTTGATTTTTATCCGTTGATCAGAGAGACGTTTGTGAATTATTACTTTTTCATTGTGACTTTCTTTCGGATTTTTTTTATATTTTCCAATTACTTTGTTAAATATGACGTCTCTCCTTGCCACACAGAGTTCCATGTCATGAACTAATTTTTCTTGTATTTTTCTTAGATAAGAAAGTCGCATTTCCATTTTATGTATTTCACTTTTCATTAATGCTATACCTCCAGCACTATGTTCTTCCTTTATCTTTTTCACAGTTTCTTGCACAAGTTGTACCTTAAATATATCATCGCTGTTCTATATGTAAATGAAAATTTCAAAAATATGGAATTGTAATATCGCTTACCTTCTTTTCCCAAGACAAACTTTCTTCTTGCACCGATTTCAAATCTTCTTTTAATATTTCTTTTTCTGCACCTAAATTTTTTGTATCACTCTGTAATTTGATAAGCTCTAATTCCAATTCTTGAAATGAGAGAACATATTCGTTCTTTTTTATACAATTTTTGTCTTCCAATTCCTCTTTCAAATCCTTTTGCATTACTAAACCTGTATTCATGCGCAATAGTTTTTGTTGGAGAGACAGTATGATCTTATTTACATGTGCTTCGTCTTTCATAAGCATATCCAATGCATATTCCAATTTAAAATTCTTTTGTCCCATTATCATAATTTCTTTGTCAAGCAGGTTTAATTCTTTTAATTGTGATTCTCTTTGTTGACTTAATGATACCATAAAACCTTGTTGTCGCATCCAAAATTGTTGTGCTTTTTGAATATTTTGTAGAAGTTCTTGAATAGTTTTTTCTAAACTAATAATCTTTAAATCTTGTGGACCCACATCTTCACCAACATGTGGTGTAATCTGAAATTATTGATCAATTATTTTATCCGAAATTAAAAAAATAAAATAGATATAAAATATGTAGGTATATAACCTGTTCAATAAGTTTATTTATTTCTAGAAGCTTTTGTTGTTTTCGTTCAATTGTTACTTCATGTTTTCTCATCTCTTTTTGGAATTCATCTATTTGCTTTTCCTTTTCCGTATTTTTTTGAGAAATGTCTTTCAATTCTTTCTTTTGGCTTTCAAGGATATTTGTAAATCTTTCTACTTCCAAAAGACTATTTCCATATAAATTTTCTGTACGAGTAAGTGAAACTTCATGTTCCAATACAGCGTTTTTTGTATTTAATAATAATTCGTTTACATATTGCGCGGTTTTGTCGCATATAATTTTTTCTTCTAATTTTTTAAATATTGTGTTCTCTAAATTTAGTTTTTTTCCCAACTATCAGCTCAAATTTCTTATTTACTTGTTCCTCTTCGTACAGACAATTCTGGTATTTCTGAAAACAAATCATTTTATAACAATAATAATTAAAAAGTAAATACTTCTACCAACATTTAAAAATGTTACGTACAGTAAAAGTAGAATCATAATCAGATTGTATGTGCTCATTGATTTTTAATAAATTTAGTAACTGCCATTCGATATCTGCAATTTTTTCATTATACACCATTACTATTTTCGAAATAATCCTAATATCATTTTCTAAACGAAATGATAAAGATGTCAAATGTTCATTGATCTCCATTTCCTTTTCCGATTCTTTTTTAACTTTTTGTACTTCCAGGAAGAGTGTATTGTATGACTTATGAGCTTCTCTAAGAAATACATACTACATTATAATGTAGAACTATATAAAATAAAAATATGCTCAATAATTTTATAAAACTAGAACATTTGATTTGATGATATCGAATTTTTGAATATAAATCAGAGGCTTTTAATAAATTGAAAAATTGATTCTGTACATTCTTTCAAAAACTGTAAATGTTCGTACTTATGTTACTGAAGGAATGTTAATTTTAAAAATTGTAGTACTTACTCATGTTGAGAATGTAACTGATCATAAATACCATTTCTTTTATAAATACTAGCCACAACAGACTTCCATACATCATGTAAGTCTTTGCGTTCTGCATATAAAGTCTCTAAATCTGTATTTACATCTATTATCATTCTATTAGTATCTGCCTTTTTTTTTATCTTTAATTTGTAATTGCTCATCTAGATATGCTATTTCTTCTTCAACTTTCCAGATTTCATCTTGCAATCGATACAAAATAAAATCTCGTTGATACTTTGTATTGATTAACTTCTTCCTTTTATTCGCATCTTGCGATGAGATCTGTTTAGATATTTTCAAGTAATCATTTAGGTCATTCTCCCACTTTGACAAATAGCTATAGAAAGTCAACAAATTCTTCAACTCTTGGGAACATTTTTTCTGTTTGTTTTTTTCATCATCTAATTTATTATGATTTTTTTTTAAAACTTCTTTAGCTTCTTCTACATTGTGGTCTTTCTTTTCTCTTAACAGTGTAATTTTAGATAATGCTTCGAAATATTGGCTAATATTTGTATGTTGTTGTTCGACTTGTTGCTGTGTCTGATAAAGGTCCACACCTTCTGATTCTAATTCTTTTTCTACTTTTTTTACTGACGCTTCCTAAAAATATACAAACTAGTAATATTAGTTTAATTAAAACATTCCATAACCACCATGGCAGAAAACATGTTATAAATTTGATGTAATATACATTTTACTTACAAGTTCCAGTATTTCTTCAGAAAGTTTGTTATTAACATTTAATAAATGTGTATGAAGTGTTTTTTGAAATTTTTTCATTAATTTATCATCTGGATCCAGTACATTTAATGCAGATATGTCAGGTAAATCCATCTTCTTTATACAATTTTTATTTGCTTTAAAAATTATTTTTCTTGTACAATAAAAGATGCAGTATTTAAATGCACAAAACTACTTTAATCGTCTTCCGCGTTCGTGTTACTTACTACAGTAATTATAAGCGTACCATAGTCATCAATATTTCATTATCATTTGGATACTTATGCCGGTTGCTATGACGATATTGGATCATAGACTAGGAATATTTTGAGAAAGATCTTCTTCGTGTACGAACCTTAGACCATATATGTACGAACTGATAGGTAGAGGGCGCATGAAAATCTTTGAACTTTGTATATGGTGATTCGCCTCTTAGCCTACCCCAGCCTGCTCCTATTCCTCGTCTGTGGGTTTACATAATTTTCAGATTTCCATGTAACAAAAGAAGGAACAAATAACATAATCATTGCAAAGTAATTTATTTATATATTACACTATGGGTTTAATCCGGTTAGTACGTGAACTAAAGTTTAAGGATGCGGAGCGGTTATGGTATTCTATGATACTTTTTACACACAATAAAACTGAAAGTTAATTCAAGATAATGTTATCAGGTTCACTGTAAAAGCTACCATTGTCGGTGGTGTTGTGTATTACACCTGTCAAGAAGGGTTATGGTCAAAATCGGAAGAAACGGCTAAATTATATGGAAAATTATATAACAATATTGCTCCGTACGTAAAACACAATATTTCGCAGGAAATAATTTACGAGGTAGTGCAATACTTATTACATGATTGTACGTCATATTTGTAAAATTGCTTTTGATTACATATTTATTAAATTTTTCTTTTATTCAGGTTAATCGTCTACCAAGTGTTGACTGCATGGTAAATTGTACAAAATCATATTGGAACAGAGGTGTTATAACTTCAATGAGATTTATTTCTAACCTACCTAATCATGTATGCGATGGAGCAACCAATCTTTCTGAAACTATACAAAAATATCTGAAGGAACAAAGTCAATAGATGGAAAATTAAATTTTTCTCGATAGCCAACTTTTATTTAAATTGTATAGTGAATTTATTTTGTATACTTTTACAATATTTAGATTTATTTCACTGTATACATTTTTAGCAGCTCCAACATAATATGCTCTTTATAAGAGTGTACATGCTCGTGTGTTACTAATAAAAGTATTTGGAAAACATTAAACTGTCATACGTTTATAAATATATTTATAGATCTATTCACTGTGAATTTTAAAAAAATTTTACACGATCAAGGTACCCTACTTTATCCAGAATGTTACTTTACCGATGCTAAAATCGCCGCACATGCGCGAGAAATTGTGTGCTATATCTCAGCACTGGGTCTCTAGCCCTCTATGGCGTTTATGGTTATGATTGGGTGATGCGTTTGTTGAGTTATGCGTGCACGATTTGTTATGAAAAACAGAGAAAAAATATTGTAAAAAGTAAGCAAATGAAAGTATACTAACATGCCTGCCCAAGAAGTTGCAGTGGTGCAGTTACCAGTGACAGAGGGTGAAGAAAATAATGCACCCTCGTCACAACCGATCGTGGGGATTATTTACCCCCCACCGGAGGTTAGGAGTATCCTTTGGCAAATTGTTATACGTATATTCATTAATATAACGTTTATTTTCAGATATAAATGATTAATATAAGCATAATTCAATATATAATACATAATTCAATAAGTTATTAGTAACACTTATGATGATAAAATTCTCATAATTATTATATTTTTCATGTTTCTATATATGTTGTAGTTCCAGATGTCCAATGTAATATCACATTTTAATTATGGTTTGTATGCTGGCATTCACATTGTTTTCCTGATATAAAAATTTAGATATTGTTGACAAAACTGCAAGTTTTGTGGCTAGAAATGGACCAGAATTTGAGTCGAGGATCAGACAAAACGAACTTGGAAATCCAAAGTTTAACTTCTTGAATTTTGGTGATCCATATCATGCATATTATCAGCACAAAGTAAAAGAGTTTAAAGAAGGAAAGGGTCAAGAACCAGCTATAGGACAAGGACTTGGAAAAGCTGTTAACCTCGCAGCTCATCAGAAGCAGCAAGAAATTTTAAAACAAGTGGAACAACCGTTTGTTCCAAAAGATCCTCCTACTGAATTTGAATTTATTGCTGATCCACCTTCCATCTCAGCTTTAGATTTGTAAGTTACTAGATTATATATTCACTAGGATCATCACTTCAATTATGTTATTAAGTAGTACTGAACTATACAATTTAAATATTTTGTATCATTATTTTAGAGATATTGTAAAACTGACAGCACAATTTGTAGCTCGTAACGGTCGCCAATTTCTAACGAATTTAATGAACAGAGAACAAAGGAACTTTCAATTTGACTTCTTACGACCACAACATTCATTGTTCCAATATTTTACTAAACTCTTGGAACAATATACAAAGGTAAAATGAGAATTCTCTCAAATAATTTGTACATTCTCTTCAAGTATATCTTTAAACAAATCTCAATTTGTAGGTATTAATTCCACCTAAAGATCAATTACCCCGCCTTCGTAATGAAGCAGCAAATATGGATAAAATATTGGAACAAGTTAAATATCGTGCTGAATGGTTAAAGTACCAAGAGGCTCAAAGACGTAAGGAAGAAGAGGAATTAGAACGTGAAAGAGTAGCCTATGCACAAATCGATTGGCACGATTTTGTTGTAGTGGAAACTGTTGATTATCAACAGTTTGAAGTTGGCAATTTTCCAGCACCAACAACACCGGACGAAGTTGGTGCTCGAGTACTCATGCAGGTAATAAAGTGTGACTACATTGCATTACTTGCAAAAAATAGTATTACTTTTTTCTCTATCAGTTTCTTCTAATATTATCACTGTTTTCTTAAATTTTTAGGAAAGAATAGAAGAAGGTGAAGATGTAGAAATGCAGATCGACAGTGAAGGAGATGATGAAATGCAAAATCGTACAGAAGGTGAAAAGGACCGTGCGAAGGATAATAATCAAGTGAATATACTGTTTTGCTCTGTCTGCCTACAAAAACTAGTAACAATAAATTATCGTTACCATTTTAATTTTAAGGTACAAGATATGGAAGAAGATTCAAGCGATGAAGACGATGTGTCACCTCCAGGTGATACTCATAAATCTAAAGAATCGAAACCACGCGACAGTAATAATATGCAGCCTCCGCCATTGCCTCCTACTCCAGGAAATGTTGTGGTAAAGAAAGGCTATGATCCTAAGCAGCATGGTAAGTAATAGATAACATATATTGTGAGTAAACAGCAGATGAACAATGAATGAACATGTCGATTTCCGTAGCAAGTAAAACTGCTCGTCCTGTTGCTCCTGACGAGTATTTGATATCTCCAATTACTGGAGAACGCATACCAGCAAGTAAAGTTCAAGAACATATGCGTATCGGATTATTGGATCCACGATGGGTGGAACAACGAGATAAACATCTGGATAAGTTGGCACAAGAAACAGTATTCGCTCCTGGTACTGCAATTGAAGCCAGTTTGAAACAACTAGCTGAAAGACGTACCGATATTTTTGGTGTCGGTGACGAAGAAACCGCTATCGGTAAGAAAATTGGAGAAGAAGACAAGAAAAAGGATGACAAAGTTACATGGGATGGACACACGTCGAGTGTCGAAGCAGCAACCAGAGCTGCCAGAGCAAATATTACTCTGGAGGATCAGATTCATCAAATACACAAAGTTAAAGGGCTTCTTCCTGACGAAGAAAAAGAAAAAATTGGACCAAAACCAGCTAACCGAGCAGCAGAATTATCACATATGGCGGCAGCTGCTTCGAAACCTCAAGCTACGTTAAAGGCACCACCTAAACCACCAGCACCGAAACCAGTACCGGTTCCAACTCAACCACCGCCACCGCCAACAATGAGTATGCCTACTATGGGTATTCCTCAGCCAATGATGGCGCAAGCACCGATGATGATGATGGCCCCAATGCCTCCCATACGACCACCGCCACTTATGAGTAAGTCAAATTTCGAATTATAAATTTACTTATAAGTTTATATTTCTCACTTTTCTTTTATTCGTTCCTAGCACCTGCAATGTCACCATTTATGCCAACCCCACCACCTATGCAACCACCAATGGCATCCGCTGTAAGTATATGTATTGGAAAATACTATTTAGTGGGGGTGTACTATTTAGCTATTACATAGAAATTACCATATTTTGTCATCTTTCAGATGGGATTGAAACACCCGTCTGAGCCTATGGAAGAAGAGCCCCAAACTAAGAAATTGAGAACAGAAGATTCTTTAATACCTGAGCAGCAATTCTTGGCTAGAAATAAGGTACTGGATTGCTTATTAAGAAACAGCAGGCATTAGAATTTTTCTACAAATGTACACTAAAATGATATATTTGAATATTACAGGGTCCTGTTCAGTTGAATATAGCTGTACCAATGATGACAGAGAAAGCAGAATGGAAGCTGAACGGACAGACATTAAACATTACTTTGCAAGTGAGCGATACTGTGGCGACAATGAAGGCTCTTATACACGAGCAAACAGGCATGCCTCCCGGTAAACAAAAGTTGCAATATGAGGTACGATGAGTTATATTATATATTTTTCGGAATTCTGCTCATCTTATTGTATTCAATATTAATTATCTCCTCTTTTAGGGAATGTTTTTCAAAGACAGCAATACCCTTGCATATTATAACTTAACATCTGGTAATGTAATTAATCTTTTACCAAAGGAAAGAGGTGGTAGGAAGAAGTAAAACCAAAGAATATGAATTGTATTCTCTATGGTTTTACGCCACTGCTGCGTATGAAAATTAATTCAACCTGTACTTCATATATTGAAAGGGAGTATTGTAGCCTGGTATTAGGCGCTATAATCATTCAAGATACATAAATAAACAAACCAATAATTAAATTAATTCCATTTTTTATTATATTTAATAATCATAATAAATAAACAAATATATATATCAGTAGTTTTTATTAGCTCAGCTCAGTTTTTCATTTAAAAAATTGCACTTACAGTTTTGTCTTGTACTTTTGTTTATAAGGCATTAGCGATTTAGAATCAATTCAGCGAGACATTAAAAGTGCATTTGCAAAATATAGTCTGTACATTTCTATTGCAATTATTTTTAGTAACTTTTTAAAAACACTCTTTTTGTATAATTACATAAAAATACTTCTAACAACTCCACGTGTAAGTATTGCTAATATCTACTAATATTTTAATTGTAAAAGCCAGCTTCTAAAAATCGTTTAAAAAAATGGCGTAAAAAACTCGTCGTACGTCAGTTAAAACATATATTAAATGCACAATTAATTTTTTATCTTCTACTAAGTATTATGCAAGATCAAGGCCCCTTAGAATAACTGTTTTCCCTGTGTTGTATGTACAAGTCTACATACATTAATTTGTACTTGATTTCTTTATGATTTGTTCCACTATCTTTCGATAACGGGCAACCATGGATCTGTATATCTAAAAAAACATACAACCAAAAATAAGTTGTTCGATACTGTATGTATTAATAATTGAATTGTCAATGTAATCTTTACTCACCGAATCCGCATCGTCATAAGGACGACATACACATGTTGGTTCAGGCAAGCAGCGTGTTATTTCATCAAAATTACTTTCGTTTTGTAATAGAGCATACTTTGCTAGGTAGGCTGCACCCATCATAGCCGAATTAGCTACATCCTATACATTTCAATTACAATTTAATAATACAAAGGGTAAAATAAAGGTTTGCTTTTATAATGGTTTGCAACAGAAAATTTAAAAAGCTATTACCAAGATGTACACTGGCGAATTGAAAACATCAGAAAGTACTTGCAAAATAGCTTTATTTGCCGAGGCACCTCCTGTTGCAATAATTCGTGTGTTCGGACCTAGAAATCATTGGTAGCATATATTATTCTTAAAAGTTTAAAAAAGAATTAAAATTCATTGCGTCTTTCCAGAAAGTATTTGAATTCGAATTAAGGTGGCTGGACAAAGTTATCTCCACAATCTTATCGTTCTTACCAATAACGAAACCAAAATCCTCCGCATGCGCTCTTTTCGCAACAAATTGACCCTCGATCAGAGCTCTTACTTCGACCTCTTTCGAGCTGTATCGTGAAATCTCGTCATTGGCTTTATTGAATCTATGGTCACCGATGATGAAAGGCAAAATTTCTTGTGCATCAAAATATACACCTAAATTTCCAAAATTACCGCGGGGAGTACTCTCCAGTAACTCGTTAAAAATTTGCCAAGAACCTTGCGCCGCACTATCGCGTATTCTTTCACGCGTCAGAGATCCATTTTTAAAACTAAAAATGTCCAATTATATTATCTTTGAAACAGGATTAGGCATTATCGAAATGATTTGAAAGATATTTCAAATGATTATTTGTTATTTTGTTTCAAATAAAATGTGCCAACCCTGCTTTGAAAATCATTTTTACATAGTTTTTCCTTTTCTTTTCCATGTTTTGGATACAAGAAGTTATAGGAAACATTTATGTCGATTTTCTTTCTATTGTTACTTTACAAAACGTAAAGAAATAGAGAAGTAATGAAATTCGACTTACCACAGCAGCGCCATAAATGCATTGTCATCAATGGGATTAGAAAATACGTGGCCCTCTAACACGGTTTTTGGTTTGTTTAACCACAAAAACAAGGTATCGCTTGTACCTAAGCTACAGGCGATATCTCCTTCATTTAGTCTCATCCCTGTAAGTTATTAAATAAGCATATGTTATTAAAACCTCTTATAAAGAAGTAAGTAACATGAAACCTTACCGGTGGTAAATTATAGTATAGACGAATTACCACTCTGTCGAAGATGTGCTTACCAATTAGAGAACCAGCATTGTCCCCTGTGAAAGCAATTATCCTGCATGCCTCATCGAAGCCGAATCTCTCTACGAAATAATTTGAGATCGGACCAATGTTGCTACTCGAGGGAACAGGTTTACCGAGTTTTTTCTCTTAAGTTTGGACCGCAAGCCTGAACAAATAACAATTTACTTTCGATACGGCGCTTAAGAACATAAGAAATCGATATAATTTACCTCCAACAGCACATCATCCCAGTCTTTCGTGTGAATGTTTAATAAGTTCATTCCAGATCCATCGGACCAGTCGATGGGTGCGAGATCACCCAAAAACAAGGACGCAAGAAAACTACTAATTAATGAGATTCTCTGAAAGTTGTAGGAAAAAACGGTTAGATATATAAAGCATATAGTAAACGACTACTCGATGGCAAAGGATGCAGATTAGTAATGAAAACCGGTAGAATTATATGAACACGTGTAAGATTATTGCAAGGATGCTTTTACAACACAGAAATTAGAACTGTGTCCAATGCTACAACGCAATTGTGATTTAAAAAAGGTCGAATTAGTAGCTAATACGATGAACATTATTTATGTTCCTGTTACGCGTTATTATTTCGTATCGTTAATTATTTAGTTTCAGCGACAGAACTCCAAGCAACTAATGACTTCTACCACGGCCGTCTCTGGTACATGCCGGAACATGTGATGTGGCAAAACCGCGTACAGACAGCACATCGGTCCGATCTTCGCTATGTTCCGGTCTGCACCAGAGGACCGCCGCGCCGTGCATCTACTCTCAAGAATAATATAGAACTCTCCAATAGACACGAAATACAATGGCACATTCAAGACAGACAGTTCATTGCTGCGATTAATCGTGTTAATGCAACGATTGTTGGAAGCCACGTAAAATTCATACAAATCTGAACCAACATATCTACACATATCTCGAATACCTCGATCGATCGTCGTTCTCATTTTTTCAATGAAGCCAGGAGTGTTTTAGTAGATATACCTCAGTGTTACTGTAGGCTTCGGGCCTCCTGCGTGCTATTTTTGCTATTTGAGGTCCTGAGAATCTTTCGTACGCTCGAGATCCCGTTATCTCCGCTAATTTCTGCAACCAGGTTCGCGGCGATGCCGCAATCAGAATACTTGATTACCAAATTAATTAATTATGAATCAGTCTCGCTAATTCCTGCGACTTCTTTTTTTTTTTTGTCATACGTCACGCTAAATTACAATGTACACGACGATTTCATTGAAACATTCAGACAAAAATAGGAAACAAAAATAGGAAACGATGACAAGGATTTTATTCTGAAAAAAGATCTGTACATTAGCATCTCTCAGACTACGGGCTGTGTTAAATTTTGAACAGCTAGGAAACAAAATATTATTTTGCGTTATTTTTCCTCGTTCGCGGTTCCGGATGGAATACAATTCAAGCTATATATATTTCAGCGACCTTTATTATATTTTAAGATATATTTAAGTATGAGATACTCACCTGAGGACCACCCACGATCTCCTCCAAGATTTTGCATTCCTTGGTGGTGCTGGAATCTATCCATACAGGTGACGGCGTCACCGAAAATGACGTGACGAGTTGCTCGTGCAAGAATTTCGCGGGATCCAGTTGCCGCAAGTGATTTCGACTGCCCTTGCCCCAGTAAACTGTGCCATGTTGCTGTGCAATTACCAGCGAAGATAACATTATCGTCGGGTCTTTTAAAGTGTGGCTAAATCATTGTTTATAAGGGTTGAGAATTGCGAGATTTCCTGCAGTACCGACCCGAACAAAGTAGTCATTGCCTCGACAAAAATTTACGTGAAACTATAAAAACGATTAATCTCGCTCGTTTTCTGGAGATTCGTTGTCGCCGTGAGTTTATTACCTGTGCGCATCCGGAAATAGCGGCCACTTTGCTGAAATCAACGCCGCAGACGCGTAATTTATCAAGGATCATGTCCAAAGCCTTAACCCACATCAAGGTGGGAGCGACCACCACGTGTGGCTCTTCTTTTTTCTGAATGACCCCTCCGTACGTTCTAAAAATTATGATGAAACTTACTTAAGAACAATTATGTTGTTATATTAAACAAAAGAAAAAAAAAAGTTGTGGTTGTAAACGTACCTAAACTCCGGCAGATCATTGTCGAATTGCACGCTGGTTTCGCAGAGAACGGTGAGATCACTATCGACGACTACCGCTTTCAACTACAACGGTCAAAAATATCTGTTAATCACTGTTTGCGTCATTATGTCCGTTCAACGGGCGATCTTTGATTTATTAGCCTCCGGTCAAATAAATTACAACCGCAACGAGGCGGCTCGACGAGAAAAACAAATCCGCCTATAGTAGCCGATCGAACCAGCTACCTGTACAATATTCGGAATTTAATTCAAAATTTGAAATTCGGAACGTTGCTTTCGGAACCACAGAATGAATATGCAAACAAGACCGTGGCGCCGAGCATGCAGTTCCTTACGTGCCGCTAAATATGCAATCGTTTATATTTAATCAAATAAGAAACATGAAATATGCCGACGTTCGTAATCTTCGGCGTTATGCTAAACCATTGATCCTTTTTAATCGACGAGTTATGTCCGGCTCAACAGAATTAATGGTTAAACGAAAACCGTGTCCTACGAGAATCGATTACTTCCTAGTTTAATGATTCTAGCACACCTGTCGCCTCGTAGATACGCAATGGTGTTTAATGAAATATCAATTTTCCCGAAAAAAACACGACCAGAGAAAGTTTTCTTTTGTTAAAATTCACTTCGTTTTGGCAGCAAGCGAACTTGCTCCGCTTTTGTCGAGAAAATTCGTCATCGCTTGAAAATAATTCAGCAGACAGGTGCGTATTTTTAAAATTAGACAAAACGCATTACAAGCTTCAAAAATAAATAGCCGTCACGCGAAAGCACCGAAGACACGTTCTACGAAAGAATTTATTAATTACATTATCTTCTCCCTGTTCGCATCCGCGTGTTCCATGTCGGAGAATAGCGTTTTTGCGCGTATTCTTTTTGTGCTCGGTGTTATCATCGTGTTAGATAATTGTGACCCAGCGCGATGATGTTAATGCTACGAAACGTTTGCTTGGATTAATCGTCAGCGATATGTTTTTCGAAGATATAGGCGAATTGGGATCACACATTACGAAACTCGAAGATCTCACTATTTGTAATATTTTAGAGCCTGAAATGAGTTCATATACTATAAAAAAATGATTCACAAGAAATAATTGTATAGTAAAAATCGAACTTTTTCACAAATACATTCAAGAACGGAAGACCGAGCGACGAACTAAGCTGGATGCACGCAATAAAGTCGAACCAAACAATTGTCACTATTTGCTAAAATAGATAAGACACAGCGAAAGCTGATTTCCCTATTCTCGGGCAATCGATGTTCGTAAAATTGTTCTCGCTAGACTGCGGATTTTTATGGGGGAGAAATAATTGTATTGTACGGAATCATTTCTATTATTTTAATAAATAAAAGAATCTGGAACCGGCGGTGGTAGGTTCAGCGTGTTGCGCGTGCGCGGTGGCCGGATGCGCGGTCCAACCGGTGACCGAATGCTGTTGAACGCAAAAGGATAAACTAAATACACTGCCGTCCGGAAAAACGAATGTCAACTTCCTTCGCGTAACTGCTGTAGAACCACGCGAACTATTTCCGGGCAATAAGTAAAGCTGGCCGAAGCGGATGGAACAGAGTCAGAAATAGAAATATAAATCGGAGAAGGAGGAACAAGGGAAACGAGCGTTGAATGGCCGAGATTGTCATCCATGACACGCGTCAACCGTAAAGCATTTTTCCTTCGACGAGAGAAATCTCGCGGACCGCTCCATCGAAAAAAAAAACAAAAAAGCGTCGCGACAGACGCGATTGAAAAACCGCCCGACAGATCGTTGCATTTTCTTTTCAGAGAGATTTACCTGCTGCGTGCTCAGATCGAGGCCTAAGTATGTCGCGTTCGACGATGCGCCCATGTTTCGGTAGTCGACGCAGGAATTCGACGAAATCGAGAAACGAACAAGAAGGTTGCCCGACGAAATATAAAACGGCACCGACCAATTCAGAGAACGCGTACACTTCACCGCGTGACCGTGGGCCGGGAAACTAACGTACGAACGATCCAGCCCGTGTACAGCTTACGTTCGTCCTCGCCGCGATCCGAGGCATCGTTACGCGCTGTTTCGCCTACGTTACAGCGCAACTAGAGTAAGCGGGAGTAATCTTATCATTACGATTAACATGTAACGCGGCACGTTGCGCAAACCGGATTGACCCGCGTAGTAAAAGTTACTGTCCGTGTTTACATGCTCGCTAAATTCACGATATTTCCATGATGATGTGTATTTCTGCGCGATGGTCGCCTCGCCACTTGGAGGTTAAGTTTCCTGTCGATACTGATTTTTACAGGCTGCTCCCGAGTTTCTTTACCGGCCGACACCGCGGCACTCTTGTTCCTCGAGGACGCGTTACCTTACGTCGCACCTGATGCAGGTGCTTATGGTCGCCGGAGAATTCGCTATTCTTAGATGCTATTCAGAAAAATCTACGTTACAATTCATCTTTCCTGCCAGCTATATTTTATTATTTATTTATTGTCGCCTTGCCTCTCGACTTTCTTTCTTTCTTTTATTCAAATTATTATTGACGACGACGTGTAACGACAATTAGTGCGTTTCCATTTGTAGCGGTTATTTATTAGGTAGAGAAGGAAAGAAATAGATACTACACATGAACTTTTACGCAATTATGCATTGCATAACATTGTTGTACTCGTGTGAAACGTAAAAATCAAAGATAATCTTAATCTTCCGTATACGCGTGGTTATCGTTTACACTAAAATAAAGCGGATTGATGTATTTTGGCGATATGGCAGAAAAAATAATGGTAAATCCCGGTTTTCGTGATCCGTCCAATCTTTCGCGAGGATCCACGGTGATCCGAAGCGTCGTCGAAATAAAAACGTTCGAGAAACCGGTCTATTATGTACGGTCCAGACAAAACTTGGACCGAAAAACAATTATCGCGAACTTCTCTGCAGAACCATAATAATTTACAAGAAATATCGTTTCTATAATGTACGGTGCCGTTTTCTACGAAAGACAAAAACGTGGAGCCCGGAGGGAAGCGTTGTAGCGCGATACGGTCCGCTGGTGGCTAGTAGCCTGGTGCATCGTGATGCACAATCGGTCGTATGTAGTGACAACAGCACCGCAGAAGTGGTGTGTGCGAAGGAGCGAAAGTATGAGACCAATCCAGAGCCGGACAAAAGGAGACAACGGAGGATTTTTAAGGTTTTTGGTATTTTCCCACCTACTAGCTCGTACGGATGAAGGTCATATTTTCGTCTTCATCTATACAAAATCGGTACCAATCCCATCGCACTAATGTTAATCGTAGTTATTGGTCCACCTTGTATATCGAGGCATTACCGTACTTCGAATTTCTGTCGGAAACTTTCGGCACGTAATCTCTATGCGTGCTACTATTGGTGGAAGTTGAAAACAAAAGGATTTTTAAGGTTCTTGGTATTTTCCCACCTAATAGCTCGTATGGATGAAGGTCATATTTTCGTCTTCATCTATACAAAATCGGTACCAATCCCATCGCACTAATGCTAATCGTAGTTATTGGTCCACCTTGTATATCGAGGCATTACCGTACTTCGAATTTCTGTCGGAAACTTTCGGCACGTAATCTCTATGCGTGCTACTATTGGTGGAAGTTGAAAAAAAACGAATTTTTTGAAGTTGGTAAACCGGATTCCCCCCGAGTAAAGTTAGCCGGTGCACGGGTTTGTTTGCGTAGTCGATGACGACGCTCGTCCCGGCCGGACGAAGGATGAAGCGAGAAAAAGGGAAGGGAGGTTGCGAAGAGGGTGCCAGGGGGTCTGGCCCAAGCCTGTTTGTCGGTCCCGTTGCCCTATAATCGTGGTATACGGATAATGGTCTGAGTTAAACGACGCCAGGATGGACCGACACTGGCGTGGCCGCGTGGGGAAGATGAGGAAAGCGATCAGAGGGAACAACGCATAGGAGCCGCCAGCATCGGCGTCGAGACGGAGCAGTTTCGGACGCCCCGGCGCGGCGGCTCTCTTCTTCGGCGAAAAGGACCGGACCGGCCCGGCCCGACACAACCAATCGAGCGAAACTTTCGCTGGCTCGACTCCGCCGCGCCGTTTGGCAAAGCTTTTCTTTCAATCTCTCTTTTCGCGATCCTACCCCACCGAGCCGCGCAATGATTTCTGACTCCGCAGAGCCTGAAATATAATTACCTAAAGAGCCGGCCGACTAAAACGTCCCCGCGCAGCGGAAAACTCCGGATAGACGGGGTTGAAAAGCAGCGACGTTGTTGTTTGTCGGCGATCCGTGTTAACGTTCCTGAGAGGAAATTTATTACCCGCCCGCCCCCCCACCCACAGTATAATATTTTAATATAAACAAATGGAGTCAGCTTATGGCACCCCCTGCCTAAGAGACTCTCTTGCCAAGAACGGAACCTCTTTTCGGTTATAGGTGCCAAAGAAAGTTTTTTATTCCCCTCTCACTGGGCGGGTTGCTTTTTTTAACGTGACAGATCACGAAATACTATGCTCGTTGCGTGGATTTGAATTAGATCGACCTAGAAAAAAATGCTGCTTGCTACACAGATCCACGGAATTATATGCTAAATTCGTGGTCGTCGTGGTTCAGGGACGGTACTAAAATGCTAGTGTCCCGGGGCCAAATACGGATGAGAGCGGACCGTAGGGTTAATGTATTCGGTAGAAAGAATTCGCGGAATGTTCCGGTAACTTCGAACTACCATCGTAAGACGTGGCGGAAGACTGTGAACTCAACAATGACTCACTGCGGTTGGACAACCGACGCGTACACGTCGACGACGGTTCAATTTCGTCTTCGGGGATCGGGCACGGGAAAAAGATGGGGGAACGTTTTTTTTTCTACTAGTTTACTCTCATCGAATAAATTTTGTTCTTTTCCTTCTCGAATCTCGATGGTGATAGGTAGCAAGAAACAATAGTAGAAGGAACGGCATCTATGAGCAAACAGCGTGGATGAATCAGCGGCCGATTTACATTTGTGGAGCCAAGGGAGCGGCGTCATCGTTCACCTGTAACAGTGAGTTGAATGCGTGTTTAACGGGCGGCGGTGGCGGCGGTGTTACGTGTCAATGGACAGGAGCCAATGTTTTCAACATCGACAAACAAGGGGGTGGAGAGAGCGCCGAGCGACAGTCGGACTGGAAATTTTTTGGGGGCGAATGGAGTTTCATTATCTAAACACATCGTCGTCGAATATATCGACATGGCGGCGGCGTCGGTGGCGAGAGGGGAAAAAAAGAAGAGCGGGGAAGGGTGGCGGTGGTGCAGGAGCGACGGATGGCGTCGGCGACAGGGAGCAGAGCCATGTCGTCGCCGTCGAACGGACGACGTAACGACGGCCGCTCTCCCGTGCAGACGGACGACGGAACGTGGAGTGAGACGGAAAGGGAGAAAGAGACAGCCGGGCGCCGATTCCAGCGACCGGCCGGCGCTAACCTCGACGCCAACCGTGGAGCGTCGCCGACACCGTCGCCGCCACTGGCGACCGACGACACGGCGAAGACGACGACGCCGACGACGACGACCACGACGACGACGACGGAGACGGCGACGACGACGACGACAACGACGTCGTCGACGACGACCGCGACGTCGGACCAATGCAAGAATACTTCTTCCGTTGGCATCGTGGCACCGTCACGGCGGGGGTGGGACATTGCTCATCGGTCGCCAAGCCGGAGGGCGCCCCGCCCTAGCCTCACCCTCGTTCCTCCTTACACAAACACACGTTTCGCCTTGGTACTGTCAGTTGAAATTCGCGATTCAGGATACATCGATAGCATCGTGTTTTGTCCACGAATAATTATTAATCCGGGCTGACTGTAACTCGGTGCCACTCTGGCTTACCGCAACCCCTGCAAAACCGATACGTTTCCGATCGGTACGAAAAGTTTCCTTGGAAAACACGTCTCTTTTTATCGGCACAATGTCAATGTCCGATGTATGGCCGATAAAAAAAAATTTCAACTCGAATCGGTCCCTATTACTTGAAATTAATTTGTATACACGACGTCACGTGGAAACAGTAATAAAATAGATTCATAGAATTACGAATAAGACTCGGTATAATGGCCTTAATTAGACTCAAACGAATACTTAATAACATATACATGTTGGCTTTAGCGTCTGTCTGGACAATTTAGAAGAACAGGGCAAGCACGAAGAAAAATATGTTGCTTGAAATGAATTAAATATCCCTCGTCCGGTGCCGCAGTGTCTGTAGCGTAGCTCGTCCTCCCCCCTTGTTACAAAACCAGTACGCTCTCGATTGATCATAAGACGTTTGTTCTGGAGAATGGTGCTTGGTTTTATGGCCCTACAGGACTCCTATAATATCATTTCAATCGAGAGAAGTGTTTTTCAAATCTATTCATGTACTTCGAAAGAACTTCGCATGAGGATGCTTGAAGAATAATCACAGATCGGTGAACTTTTACGATCGAAGACAATTGCGACTTGTTTCTGTTGAGCATTTGTACGTTTCCTGATTTAGTCTGCAATATCTGAAGAGAATATCCCCTCTACCTAAAAATATATTAAATGTTGTATAAATGTATCGAACTATCTTGGATCAGCTTATACTATGTTCAATGGCCGAAAACGAATTCCTTTTTACAAGTGAACAGAGCGCGTTCACCACGAACGAATTGATTGTGCGTTGTCTTTACGGTGATTTGGATGATGGCGTCGCCGAGCCTTCGGATTCCCAACGATAACTCATTTTTTTTGGCGGATAGAGAGGACGGTTGTGTGTGTGTGTACGTATGTATAGAGATATCCTCCCTCTCGGTATCCATGTTTTAACCCATGCCAGCGCCTACCCTCGCGTATCCACGAAAAGTAGAAGCGACCATTGGGGCGGAAGATGACTACGCCGGCTCCAGCGTGGGGCGCCAAGTGTTTTGATGCTTGTTATGCGAAAGGGGAACTTGATAAACAACGGGTTGGAGAACGAAGCCGGACCTGGGTCGTCACAATCACCTTCCACCCACACTTAAAACCGACATCCGACCGACTGGCTACGATTGTGTCATTACATGAGAATTGATATCCCGATGCTATAACATCCCTTCTTCGTTCGCTCTCGGTGTGTACCGTCGCGCATCGGCAGGAGAGCGCTCATAAAATAGAATCGCTAACTCATGTTGATTGCCAGACGACAAATTGAAACCAACGGTACACCGTCGCGAACGCAACAATCTAAAAAGTCGGAAAACACGAACCGCATATCGCTGAGGATACACGCTGCTGTTAAAATTTTATAATGCGTTCATCGCTCACTTCGCGAATCGCTTTGCGAAACTTGTAACTACGAACAAAATCCTGTTCGATTCAATTATACAATATGTTCTCCCGGATAACAGTTTAATAATACACGACGGACAGTTTGAAATGTGACAAATGAATAGTAACATTCTCCGTGCCGCCGCGCCGGTGCCGATGTACGTACTAACAAATGATGGGAAGTCTGGCCCTGGTCTTTTAACCCTCGTATTTCGGATGATTAAGTCTCGTTGGATAATTTATAATGTTGCATACCGCTGTTACGGAATTAGGTACACTAATGATCCCTTCTCGTCCCGTTTCAGCCCATCGCTATCATTATCCGCGTTCCGTTCTCGCGGACCGTCCAAAAGGACGACATTTAAATGCATGCGCCCGACCGAAATAGTGTTCGACTTTTAACGAAACGAGCAAACATACGTCCAGTATTTATCCACGTGTTTACCGGTGAGCACGGGAACGAAATTAGATCGCGCCGAACGGGATCAGAAAAGAATCGACGACGATCAAAAATCAACGTTTCAATATTTAAAACTTCATTCAGTCGTTCATCTAATTTAACCAAGAAGAAATTTCGTAAAAATTCTTTACCGATTACGAATTCGTTTCTTCCCTCCCGAATCCTCGATACATACATACGCATCGAGTTCGAAGAACTCCATTGATTCGAACACCGACGACGGAGGAACGGTAACGGGTAATCTCGGTCGATATGCGAATTCGTAATCGGTTACCGATACCGTCCGAATTTCCCGTCGCGTCGACGACGTCGAACGGCATAAACAGTTCGGCGGAGGGAACTCCGGCGTGTTTACGGCAATGACGACCGTCGATTATACCGTGCTTTACATCGACTCGGGAAAGGATCGGCGGGGGATTCGTCGGGGATGGAGCCGCCGCGCCGCATAGCATAAATGGAATTGTTTATCCCCGGGCCGGGAGCAAGAAAAGTCCCCGGTATACGGTTAGTCGTTCGGCTTGACTCGGTCAAGCACCTTGGTGTGTACCATTCCGGGCGTATTCTCCTCGTTGGCCATGCACGAGCATACACATACGTCTCCTCCCCATTTTCGTTCTTTCTCTTTCGGCCGGTGCCGCGCCGGCACCCTTTCTGGTGCACCGGCACCGGCACACGCGAGCCAGTGGCGCGCGCTCTCACACGCGCATTTCGCGGCTACAGATACCCCGTGCACGGGCACACGAACAGGCCACGCGCGTCGCATGGAAGCGGGGGCCGAGCCAAGGGGGTAGCCACACGTACGCGCTGGGGACGCGCACACAGCCACAGCGGAATGGCGTCAAGATCCGCGTCGCCACGTTACTGGCGCGCCGCTGCCGTGTCGCCGCGAATTCGCGCCGGACGAGGCCGCCCTTAGGCAACAGACAACCACAGGGGTGAAGCAGACAGGCTCCAGTCGTCCTCTCTATACCATGCCACATATTGCGTGGTCGTCGGGCTCGCGGCCAGTCGACGCTCGACGATCGACGCGGTCGGTCTACGATTGTTTATTCCAATTCCTCCTTGCCTTTTGGCTCGAGCGATCCCCTCGAACCTCTCCAACCGTTACGCCACCACCCACTCTTCCACTTTCCTTCCTGAAATTCGACGCGACGCGACACGGTCGTCAACACTGGTCCCGATCCCCGATCCGATCGATCTCTCGCCGACTTGCGCGACTTGTTTAAATTTCCCGCGCGACTCCGCTGCGTCGCGACGCGCCAGGGCGTCGCACGCCGATTCCATTACTCTGGTCAAAATTTTTTCTTCACCGTTTTTACGGCTTTTGCTGTCTCGATCGTCTCATCAGTAAAAATTTTCCGACTCTGATCGTCCGATTTTCTCATTCCTCGAACAATTTATCGCACGTTGATGTAATTAATTATGTTCTTCCTTTTTTGAAATTCTTTGTCCGAGACCGGCTCATGTTAGCGAACGTTTTGAAGGTTTTTTGAATGTTAATGTGTATGTACATTTATATCCAATGCTCGACGTTTTTTCAGCATCGACCGATGATCATGGAATCTTCAAAATAAATGTATTTTTGAAATTTACACATTTCGTCACGTTTCATATATTTGACAATATAGATTATATGGAGAACATTACATCCTACCTCAAGGTCCATGACGGCGCATGTGCGACAATTGACCAATAGTGGAATGTCGGCGCTGCAACAGGTAAGAAATGATGAGAGTTAAAGTGATATCGTGTGAACAGCGAAGCACGTGGGCACACACAAGGCAGTCTCTGCGTTCTGATATTACAGTTTTCCGTAATGAAAGCCGTGTAAATTATTTTACGTATTTTCGTTATTTTTTCATTTCCATTTATTCTTTTTTTAGACGTATGTCGTGAAACTTTAGCTTAATCGTGTATAATTAGATGGAGAGAAAAGATTTCGCTCTCCGGTTTGCGAAATTATTGTTATTTACGTTCCCGCGTTACGTTATTTATATCCATGATCTACGCGCGAGCGTATGCAGATACGCATCGGAACCTTCGACATTATCGTGACAGTAACATTGACATTGCGCTGCGTTCATCTTGTGTACACATACATATTCTGATAAATGATGTTGAACGAAAGCGATTCATCGGCTGTGATCCAGTTATTGAAAGGGGAGTCGTGACGACTTTTTTAAAATTCAAATGCACGTTCGCATCTCCATCGAAAAACCATTAATAATGGCGCGTTAACAGAGGCACGAATTTTCTTCGGGTTTTTGCGATTCCGACGAACCGTGAGGCGCTGGTGCACGGCGAGAACGGTGCTTCGGAAATCATTGCTGCGAATAATTCCGACGGCACCTCGACTTCGAACGCAGTCGCTGAAGCCTCCTTTCAAATATTAAATTCCCCGTGTCGATGTGCACGATTTCATATGCACGCGCCTCGGTTATGCGTGCCCTCCACGGCGTCCCGCCTCTCGTCAACTAGCCAGTGTGCATGAATAAAGATGGTGCTGGTTTTGCTGGCAACAGCGTGCGATCGTTCGAGAACAAGCACAAGAACGTACGCATGGCGATGCAAATCCTACTCCCTTGAGCGATATTCAATTTGTACAATGGAACGTGCGCATCGGCTGACACCTAAACTAATTCTTCTAACATAGAATTAGCAATAATTCTCGGCGCAAGGTTCGATCAATATTAATTTAAAGCAAATTTGCGATTTTGCTAATTACACTTTCGACGTTTCGGTCCTAGTTTGGACCATTTTCCAGAAAGATGGAAAAAGACCGCGTCTGTAAAAAAGTTTAGTGGAAATTTTAATTATAATATTAAACCTGGGTTATAACAATTTATAAAACTCTGTAAATTGAATTGAACACGTTGTCGTGTTCTTCTCCGTCGTCTCTTCTATGTTATAAAGCATGTAAGATTCAATTTACAGAGTTTTATAAATTGTTATAACCCAGGTTTAATATTATAATTAAAATTTCCACTAAACTTTTTTTTGAACACGTTGTCGTGTTCTTCTCCGTCGTCTCTTCTATGTTATAAAGCATGTAAGATTCAATTTACAGAGTTTTATAAATTGTTATAATCCAGGTTTAATATTATAATTAAAATTTCCACTAAACTTTTTTCCAGACGCGGTCTTTTTCCATCTTTCTGGAAAATGGTCCGAACTAGGACCGAAACGTCGAAAGTGTAATTAGCAAAATCGCAAATTTGCTTTAAATTAATATTGATCGAACCTTGCGCCGAGAATTATTGCTAATTCTATATTAATTTAATTACGATCGAGAGAACAAGAGAAATAATTCTTCTAACATCTTAAAAAAAAAGCTGAAGCCATTCGAATTCAACCTAAAACAAAGTCCTATTCTATTTTGCGTGCGAAGACCGAAGCAACGTCGAGCAACATTTTTTCTTGTTTTATTCGGCAAACAAAAAAAAAAAGAAAGAATGCGACGAAAAGTTCCACACCTCGCTTCGGTGTGGACGTAGCCTAAGTTTCGAATCGACAACGTCCAGAGAAAGAGAGAGAGAGAGAAGAGGAATGCAGCGAAGAATAATCGAAATTTACAGTGGAACGCTTACGAGCGAATCGTATAATGCGGCAAACATGGCCAAAGAGAAATGATGGGCGAGCGCGAGAGGGGAGTGGTGGAGAGTGAAAGAGGAAAAGAAACGAAGAGAGGGTGAACGAGTCACGGGGGCGGGAGAGGGGAACGGGACGGACAGGCGCCTACGGCGTGGATCCGAGTGGCGCCACCGCTAACGTAAGCGTCAGCGTTAGCGCCGGTCGCGCGTCCGGACCGGCCGATATTATCCAGGAAGTTACGAGCCGCACCTGTCCCATCATACCTCTCCCACCCATCGGGCCACGTCGTCCTCGTCGCCGCTTTTACACAGGGCCGTCGCAACGAGCGGCCGCAGGTGCTCGACGCAGCCACGCCGATTATCAGCAACGCTCGCGCCATCCCGTAGTAGAGTCTTCCGGTCGTCGCGGGCCCACGTCCGGCCCGTAAAAAGTACCGGATACAAGGTCGAGAGAACCGAAATTCGTGGCACCCAGACAGAGACTTCCGGGAGGACGCGCGGAGCGCATTTCGAGGCCTTGTTTTCTCGACAGAATTCAGCACAGTGGTGGCTCTCGTATAGGAACTGTGCAACTGCAATTTCCACTTGACGTTATATTGTATAACGAGTCCTTTTTTCTTTAATTCTCTCTTTATGCAACATATAATCCTTGAGCTTAACGTTAGTAGCCATTTTACAAAATTTTAACACAAAGTCGAAAAATTTTCTGGAGCAGCACCCCGGCTAATTTTAATTGCGAGCCGCCAGCGATGCAGACAATTTGTGAATAAAAACTGCGTGAAAATTACGGTAATGAAAATTGACGAGTTAATGTAATTTCAAAACTTTTCGAGACAATCAAAGGAACTTCGTACGGCGTAATAATTGTTCGAAATGAGAGTATAAACGAATAATTGGTCTAGCCAATAAAGTGTAGAAAGGAAACGAATGAAAATAACCCGGGTTCTCTTCGATCTAGGTGGGCAATGATAGTCGTTGGTTATCGTTCGGCCGGGTTTCGCCGTGGACACGCGGAAGATCGAAAGTAGGTGGTGCAGGTTTTGCGGTTCCATTCGGGGATGTAAAAGTTTCTAAAAGCGGTCCCAACCGGAAAAATAAATGTCCCACCTTGTTTTACGACAAAGAATTAAGTAGGGATAGGCGCCAGCGATGTAGACGATTACGCACGGTCCGGTGAACATGGCTAACGTGTCTCCCACAGGGGACAACCGGGTTTTTCCATTCGCGGACGGATGTCGTTAAGACTTTCGAATTTCCATAAATGCGTGAAAACGCGGCGACGCGACAGGTGACTAGACCTCGTCTGAAAAACTAGACACGGAAAAGCGACAACACGTTTATCGATTATCCCGCTGAAGTATTCAGTCTGGCCTGGACTGCCTATTGTTTTCACACGCCTCGTTTGCTTTCTTAACAAAATTAACCCGATCCAAACATTCTCTTTTCCCGCATGCACAAAGACACTGTAAAAAAAAGATTCGCGCGAAAGCAAAGCACCGTTTATACATTTAAATTTTAGATGTTCTCGATGTGTTCCACAAAAGTGGAGTTACACCATCACCAAAACGAGCGAACCCACTTGGGCGAGGATCCGCGAGTCGAGTTATAATAGTTGCAACCTCAGGTGTGTACCAGTTCCGATTACATTCTAGCGGACGGGCAGAAATTTCGATGATTGGTCGTTTCGACGGGCGTCTCAAAGCCAACGTCCCGGTTCATCGGAGGTCCATCGGTAAACGGTCACCGGTGGACCAAGAATAGCATGAAATGCCTGCGCGATTCGCGGAAGATGAATTATAGCGGAATCGTGAGTAGCCGCTTCGAAGAACGACGGTGATCGCTCTCGTCGTCGTGGTTGGAATTTGGAGTGTTGACAGCGGCGCCGTCGGAGATTCGAGCGTCGTTCAAAGAAGAGTATCGCGTCTTTACATTGCACGATATGATAAAAAAGAGAAGGAGGAAGAAGAAGACGAAGACGAAGACGAACAAGAAGAAGGAGAAGAAGACCGACGAGCATTCCGCCTCGTACGCGTCTATCGCGAATACCTCGACTATTCGCGTTCGTCTCTTTGCGCATTGTCTCCGCGACACATCGATCCCCGGTGTCGTGAATGTTGCAATAATCGATTGTCGGATAATGAGTATTGCACAATAAGCGGGGAAGCGTGGAATAAATCGTTTCGAACGATTCCCGTGGCACGTCCACGGTCCGATGCGGCAACTACCGGTGCCATCGGCGCGATATGTTAAGACTGGCGCCATGCTCCGAGGGGGGTGGGGGCACCGTAGCGCATGGAACGCGAATAATTTTCGTGTTTGGAAATAGAACAAAGCAAAAGGCACGCCGCGTGTCCGCGCCGACCTGTCCTGGTCGCCGTGCTCTCGTCCAAGCCGTTAAGGAATGGGCATTCGCCACGGGCTTATAATATTGTGAATTTCCTCGGGTGAACGTATAATCTGCGGAGCGCCGAACGCGAAGGCCCGGGCATCACCTCGGATTCCCGCCGGCGCGTTTCTGTTTGTTTAGGTATGTTAATTATATCGTAAAACGCGGCGGAGCGTCCGCGCGCACCGTGCTGCCCCGACACTTTCAGCGAGCAACGCCTATATCGTTTCTGCATTTACACGTATTCTTCGGACCCCTTTATATGGCGGGAGAACACGTGTAAACTGCCAGCTTGATATTCCAATGGGACATTAAATTTGATGAAAGTGATTGCCATTTAATACTGCTTTTTAAGATTACGACTTTCTGACGGCTTTCACGGATTAATGACTACGAGTGGACGGCGGATATTTATGGAAATTCATATTTTTATGGGAAGCAGACGAGCAATCAGACCCGGCTAGAAATGTGCTTTACGATTTCACGTTTCGAATAACGTTTCGTTTGTTTTGCATTATTTTGTCACGAGTTATTCACTGTATATATGGCCGCCACTGTGAGCGACAGTTCGGTCCCGAAGCTTTCACATGTATCGAGGCATTACCGTATTTACTCCGGACAAGAAGAGGGCAAAGCGCAAGGTGGACTCGTTTGAAGTCGAGGAGATTGACGCCACCGCCTTTGAGTAGCGCCAGCGCCAGTCACCGGCAAGTATTCCACTCGGAGGGTCAACATTCCGAGATGAATTTCAGTCGCGATAACTCCAGCAAGAGAAGTACACGGTTGCCGCGTCATTAAAGTGGGATTCTGGTGTAGAAAATCAAAAAATCCAATTGTTTATTGCTTTAATCAACGCTAGTGTATCCGTGTAGAATATATTCCCAAATTGTTAGTTTTTCGTTTCAACTTTATTACCTATGCTATTTTTTTTATACCTGAAAAATAGTTTTGTACTGTTTAATTAGCCAATAAAATATCCCTGAACTTTTCGAAAGTATATATTGAATATTTCTTTTTTGTCAAAAAATTCGCATTAATTTTAATAACTTACTCCTGGATTCCTTCTTAACAGCTCAACGCCAACTTATACGATTCTTCTTCTTCCTCAAGAAATGTGCCAGAAATATTGGTGAAATATTGTTTAGTCTTCCTTCTAAAAATTAAATAAATACAAGTTATAAATTGGTGGGATCGAGGCTCGAGCACATAAAATGTGTGACTTTTATCTGTTTCTCGCGAAAGAAAAATCAACATGCATTTGAATCGAACCACACCTTCGAAAAGGAGGTATAAATAGCGAAGGTATTCGAAAGACTAGGAGGAATCTGGAATGGCACGGTGCAATATAAATTCTATATATATAATCTCTTATGAGAGATTCGATAGCGAATCTCATCCCTCGCGACTCGAAATACTTCGTATCATTTTCTTCGATCGAACATCGTCGATTCGCTGTAGAGTAGATTAATAGTCGAATGTTACGCGGCGAGGCGCTTGCGTTTCGCTTGAAATGGAAAAATATATGTATGTATGTATCTCCTCTTTGGAGATTTCATCGGTACGAACCTATTTGTACATTCGCTATTTGTTTCTGCATAGATAAGACGATTTGAATCGATATCGTGCTCTGGAAGCTCGTATACATGTATAAATCAGTGTCTCGACGCATTAAAGCACACGTTTTTTTTTCTCTCCTGTCGGCGTCGCGTTCGTTTTCTTTTGCAACGTCTAGACGCGTTATTTCACCGTCGGAACCCTCTACGAAATGATATAGAATTTAGGAAGTTATTTAGTTATGTATGTCTGGCGTCCTGAGCTGGCTAGTAATCAGGCGCCTGGCCTCCGCAAACTGTCCGTTGTTCTCTCTCCTTCTCTTCGCGGCGCGGCGCCTCCTTTCTCCCTTTCTCTCCTTTTCGCTTGCTCTGATTTCGTCTCGTTCCATCGTTCGTTCATTCGGTAAAGCCTGGTAAATTCTCCAGGGCCGTCCACGTTCTCGGTGCCTCGGTGTCTTGGTCCAATTAAGCGTTCATCGGGATGCCCTTCGCTCAACTTATATATCTCAATGTACAGGGTGTTCCTCAAGAAATACAGCGAGGAGTAGGGGCAGTTCCCCTAGTGCTGGACGCTGAAAGTTTTCGGTGAAATAAATCCAGAAAGAGAATGTCCTCTTGTCTATTTAAATAAAAATTTTCTACCTGAATCGCGACAGACTCTCTCTCTCTCTCTCTCTCCAATATGTATCCATCTCCGGAAAATCTTTCCGCGAGGATGCGGCAAAGATTGCCTATATACTTGGGAACGCAAAAGTTTTCTAGCTGTTGCGACGAATCAGGTGAATTACTCCGACTTGCGCGTACATTTCTGAAAGTGTTCCGGTCGAAAAGTTTTGGTAACATCGATTCTTCGGTACGCTCTCTCGAGGAACAGAGTCCCGGAAATGCGTTCTTATAGCCGCGTTGTACGTGATTGTTCACTTCGCGAGAAGTATTTTTCGGTGATAAAGAAAATTTTGTGACAAACGAACAATTTAAGTTACTTGATATTTATGATAAGTTATGATACTTGAAATTGTTCGTCTGTTTCAAATATATATATATATATGTATGTAATGATATTTGGTCCCCTCAGGGTTTCAAATCTATTCCACCACCTCTCCCTTTACCAATCCTCAACTATCGCCTAATTTCCAATTTCAGCGGGACCTACTTTTTATCAAGGTGGGTTCCGAACCATCTATTTTGCCAACAACGCGTGAAACGCACCCAGAGGGTCACTTCCCGGCTTTTTACCGAGCGGTCACCCATCCTAGGTGCGGACCCCGATCTACGCCGTTTAACTTCGGTGATCGAACGAGAACCGGTATTTTCAGCGAGGCAATGGTCGTTGACATATATATATATCTATTAGTACGAGAATAATCAGGAGTCTAGACAGGAATAATTTCCTGAAAAAAAAATTTTGAAACAAACGAACAATTTCAATTACATATATATATATATACCTATTAGGACGAGAATAATCAGGAGTCTAGACAGGAATAATTTCTTTTACGGAATTTCAATGGAAAAATTTCGTCGGGAACATCCGTTACGGTTGAGGCGTGCTCGTAAAATGTCACGAAATTTCTCGATCCAGCCGAGTGTGGCGGCGGCGCGGCGGCACCGACGGCGCCGCCTCTGCCGGCGATCGCCGGAGACAACGGCTTGGCGGCGACGGCCATGTTTAACAATCTCCCTTGTGTGTTTAGTATGCTGCGGTCGGTGTATCGGCGCGCCGAGACGAGACGGACGGGACGAGACGAGACGAGCGACGGTGGTGGCGGCGGCGGCGGAACGAGGAGGTGGAGGAAGAGGCGGTGGAAATCGGTGTGTGCGCTCATGACGGGGACCTCGTGCGTACCAGTCGCGTCGTCGAGCGGAGCCGAGCCGAGTCGAGTCGTGTTACGGCCGTAATCGCGGTTGTTCTTCGCAACAGTTTGCCCCGTGACGACGTCGGTATATCTGCGCGCGCGTGGAGACGAGTACGAGAGACCCACGGAGCAGTATACTCTGCTAGAGGAGAGAGAGAAACAGAGAGAGAGAGAGAAAGAAGTTCGCCGAGAAACAGTCGAAAAGATCCGAGCGAACGGGACCGATCGTGTCCGGCCACGCGTCACGAACTTTTTCGTTCTCGCTGTCGCGGGGAATTTGTTAAACAAACCGAACCGAGCTACGCTCGTTCGACCTCTCTCGCCCTCCGCGAGTTATTATATCCGTGCGCGTCGTTCCTCCCCTACTCTCTTCGTCATCCGCATCATCGTATTATTTTCTTTCCCCCGTTCGTCTCGCGTATATTTCGTTCGGTTTTCTCGCACGGCATCGGTCTATCGTCACCCGTGTCTGTTCGTTTGTCCGTTGGTTTCTCGCGTTTTATCCCTCCTACCCGTTGGCAGTCTCCTACGCGTTCTCGCTCGCTCTACGAGCAGCGATTTCAAGAATGTGACAGTGCGCGTCCTCGCGGTCGCCTCGCGCGAATAAGCCTGCAGGCCGCCGGCGACGGCGATGGGTGACGAGCGACGAGTGTGTTACGGTGTACAGTGAAGAAGAGAAACGCGAGTGAGCTGTAAAGAAAGAAAGGAAAGACAGAAAGAAAGAGATCGAGACGGACGATGCAATCGGAAAATGTCACACGGTGATACGCGAATACGGATGACGGGGAGTGATCGACGCGACAATCTCGTGTTTGAGGTTAACGTGTCGTCGTCGTCTTCGTTGTTATTGTTGTTGTCGTTGTTGTTGTTGTTATGCGGTGCCGGCGCGCCGGCATTGGCCACCGCTCGGGCAAAGGAGTACCAGAAACGAGACCGGCACCACCATCCTCGCGTGCTGCGGGGCCTGAAAGACGCGCGAGATTCGAGAGACACTGATCAAGCGGTGTGGTACACCGTGGCCGGCCGAGTAATCTCCTAAGGAAAGATATACGCCGATGAGACAGAGCTCTACAACTATTTGATTCCCCGAAACCCGCTCGCCAACTGTGTATTCCGCCCGTGGTAATATAAAACGTGCGCGCGCGTTTCCAAGCTTGTTTGCGTGTGGCGGGTCGCGAGGTTAAGGCGCCGCCGCCGCCTGTCGATACAGAACCTCGTCGTCGTCGTCGGAGAAAAGTCAAGAGCCGGTGTGTGTGTGTGCGCGCGCTCGCTCGCGTGTGTTGTGCGAGCGCCACCGATCCGTGCTGGTACATACATCCGGAGCGGATAAGTGTACATGTATATCGTGATACCATTAGTGCGCGAGTTCGGAACCTCTCTCGACCGTCGACGTCATCTATGGACGATCATCGAGAAGCCTTCTTCGTGCCTTTTCGCTGGTTTTTCTATCCTTTATTTTCGCCACTCTCGATAATGCGTTGAACGTTGGTCGTCTCATGCTGACGGCTGGTGGTCTCGTCGGACGAATCCGATCGATCGCGAAAATCGATTCTATCGTTGTCGCACGGCGACGGCGGTGGTGGTGGTGTCGGTGTCGTCGCGCGCTCTCGAGGATCGCTCGAGACAATCGCGCGACTGGATTCGACGAGATATATCGGAGACGCGACACGGCCGGTGACTGGAGAAGAAGCCAGGTTTCGTTGTACACGGGGATCAACGCGCGCGCGCTAACTGGCGTCGACCAATCGACTGTGGCCAGTTTCTGTGTACGCCGGCAACATAGGTAAATAAGAGTTCAAGGTTACCAGACGGTACCGACCTAGCCTCGTGTTTCTTCTCTCGCCCGTTTCAAAAAGATATCGGCCGCGAACCAACGCCACGAGGGTAGAGGAAACGTTATCCCCGTTAGTTAATCCGGTGTCTCTTGCCAAGCGGCTCGTAATTTCGGATTATTCTCGTTCCCGTGAGGAGGAGGGGAAGGAAAAAAGGGGAACGACGAGGAAACACCGGCGATCGCAACGAAAAGACTTGCGGCGCGAAGCCGGACGACGTCGTCGTCGCCCGCGATACGGGAACTGTCACACTATTTCGAGACCGTGATTGCAAAGTGCGCGCGAGCTGCACCGGAGCGTGTAAATAAATATACGTCGCTGGTCCCCCCGTCGGAAGCCTCCGGGGGAGAGACCGTGCGGTGGTTCGCGACTGGGTTCGTTTCGGTCGTCGTATGCGTGTTTGTTTTCTCGACGACGAGACGCCGCGTGTATGTAAAACATTCTCTGCCGCGGTAAACGCCACTGTCTTACCGGAACGGTAACGGCTGGTGGAAAAAACTGTGGGAACTACAGGACCGAGGCGGAGGAGGAGGAGGAGGAGGAGAAGAAGAAGGAGAAGAAGAAGAAGAAGAAGCAAAGATCGATCACCGTTCGGCGACGGTGCCCCGTTTGCAGGCACACCGATTCCCCCCCGAATATCTCAGATATTATTTTCCGCGCGGCTACGTTAAAAAGTACTGGCCCCCCAAATGCGCGTACCGCAAATCCTGTTTCATGTTCATGTTCTGGAGCAAACGGACGGCGCTCACTAGACGTCTCCTAAAGGCCAAGGTCCGTGGAGAGCATGAAACCGAGTGTGAAGCTCAAGAGGATTCGTCACGTATTCATCGCGCAAGCAACACGAACAGCACCGACAACGACACGAGCAACGTGACGGCAGCGACGGGCCAAACAACCAGAGGAGCGCGTGGAGCGTCGTCAAGAGGTGCAGTCGGCGACGGTGGTGGAGGTAGGGGCGGCGGGGGCGGCGGCGGAGGAGGAGGCGGCGGAGGAGGAGGAGCCGGTGGTCGTATCTCGTCGAGTAGACTGCATCAAGGTTGCTGCGGCGGTGATCAGAGTCAGGACGATGACGAGGATCCCGTTCGTTTGTTAAGGTGCAAGGAGCTCCTGAAATCGCTCAAGGAAAATCAGCTAGACATGTTGCTCACCGCTGTCGAGAGCTGCGGCGCCGATCTTGGCTCGTGCGTTCTCGTGCCCCGCCAGCATCCGGAGGATGCCTACGATCATCTTCCGGACCAACAGCAACAATACTATCGCTCGTATCGGTTCAATTACAACAATCGTCACCACCATTATCATCACGCCAATCATCACCACCACTATCATTCGCGGCATCATCGTAGACACCATCGTTCCTCCTCGTTGGAGAACGACCACGACGACGACGAAGACGACGAGGACTATCGGTACTCCGGCTCGGAGGACTCGAGCACCTCGCCGATCAGGCCGGAAAGGTGCAGGGTGCCCGTTCGAGGCTCGATCGATAACGCCCCGATCGATCCTCACCTGCTCTGCTGCCAGATTTGGCGGTGGCCGGATCTCACGCACTCGTCCGAGCTCAAGAGACTTCCTGTCTGTCATTCCGCTAAAGACCCTGTATACATATGCTGCAACCCTTACCACTGGGGCAGGCTCTGCAAACCCGGTGAGTACGGAAAACAGATTTACCTGGCATTTATGCTCTTTTACTCCGGAACGTTGATTCCGGTTTTCACTCTTATCTCGAGGAGCGTACCATTCGATAGCGCCGCTGTACAGATAAAGCAAGATCGGCTACGAGAAGGGGAAAGAAATTGGATAGAACGCGAGACGGACGCGCGTATCTCGGACTTCGGAGGTTGCCATAATTCCGATCTTCGCGTATCTTTAATTAATAACGCGAGACTTTATCAAGCGGAACGGAACATACTTTTCTCTCGCTAGTTGATTTCGTGCTACCGATAACGCGTCGAATTCAGTGACGGAATGTTAGACCCGAGTCAACATGTAGCAGCGATAGCGGCAAATAAATTTTAATTCGATCGCGTGAAAGTTTCGACCACTGTGTTCCGGTTATTTCGCTCTTATTTTTATTCGACGTCGCGATTCTTGTACCAACGTTTCGATCTCGTCTTACAATTAGTAAATTTGTCAGTGGAAACATAAATATGCCAAAACTATCGACGCTTGCCTTATTTATCGCTCGCGGAGAGCATAAATTAATCCGAGCTTTCTGCTCACCTAGAATCAACGATAGCGCAACATATTTAGCGCCGGAACTGTCGATCACCGAACGCGACCACAGTCGTCCGGATATTGTCTTTTTTTTTCTCGATAGAGTCAGTTTCGCGATGTTTGTCCATTGCGAACGCACAGTGTGTAAAATTCCTCGCGATCAGGCAGACGCAGGTAGCTCGAAACCGTACGCAGAATCGAAGAAACACGTGCGAGAAAACTGTGTACACGGAGCTCTCCCGGGTGAAAGAGGAGGAGGAGGGGCGGGGGGTCCAGTTAAATCACAGCGGTCGTTTACTCCTCGAGGTGTCGAACCTCCGGCGTCGATCCGGTGGCGAGGGAATAATTTAGCGACGTGAAAGGCCGGGATATTGTAACGGCAGCGTGCCGGCGACCAAATGCTAATCGTCACCTGCGCACAGCTCGCTAACGAGCCCAAACCGACGGGTCACTGTAGAACCGTAATTTATTACCGATAGGCTAGGAGGATTAGCCGGTGGTGTGTCCAGCTGGTCAGGCTCCTGTGTAAATGGGCAGTACACACCAGGCCCCGTACGCTGAATAAAGTCGGCGTGGACGGCGTTTTCAATGCGGCCCGCACACTCTTTCCGCGTGAAACGCACGCTCTTGTTTTTTCTGCAACAAATCGAACAAGAGCGGAATACCGAATCGTATCGGTACGTGTGAACGTTCTTGATTACTTTCGGTAGCAGTACACCGAATGCCTGCTGCGTTCGATTTGGTCGAATCAAAACCCGCCGGTCTGGTAATTGTATCGGTCCTCTCGTCGTCGGTTATCATCGATGACCTTGAAATACGTTGTCAAGGTCATGTCCAACTTGTAAGTCGACAACAATAGAGTCGTCAAATTAAAATTGAAATATACCAGCCAGACACATTTCCCTTTCGAGTCGGAGTCGAGGGTTAGCAGGTAGACTATCTATCGTTCCATCGTGACAGCGACACCTTTTACAGCTTCGAACGGCTTTCCTTGGAAACCCCCGTAGCAGGTACTATTATCTTCCAAATCGAAGATAATCTACAGCCGTCGTTCCTATTCCAACTACACTTTCTTTCCAAGAGATATGTAAAGCGTATAAGGAAATGTTTCTGAATACAATATTTACGGATATCGTTTGAATTTATTTTAAGAACTAGAGGATCCAATTAGACGACAGTTCGCGATAGAGCAAACCTTCGACCTACGAAAGACGTCGGCACAGTTACGAATCATGTTTCCTTTTCGAAACACGCGAACGAAATGGTTTCGCAAGTCGCGTCGCGCCGCACGGCCAGAGATACTCAATTTATAGAAATTAATGTTTCTGTCATTAATATTTTCGGTTTTGCTCGTCTCATACACTTTTACGCAGATGTTCCTTCCCGAATTACTCCTGTAATCGTTGGTAACACGAGTCCAACTTGCAAATATCCGAATAATTATTAATAATTAGTCGGAGTGAGCGCAGCGAGCGACCCTCCCGAGGTCCTCGCACTGTCTCACAATCAGCCAGTTCATTCGGCGACGTGCATTCGACCGCAAAAAACTGTCGCGACCTATCGACTGAGGGAGAGAGAGAGAGAGCGAACGAGAGGCGCCAGCAAAATGCGTCTTTACGTAACCCTGACGATCATTTAACCCGATGCTGCCCAACTTGAGTGGAGTACAGGTCGTGCAAAAAACCAAGGCGATGTAAACGTTCATGAATCACCGCGTCGCGCGGCGACGAAGAAACGAGCATAATTTTTAATCGCCGATCAGGAGGTCTTATTTTTTTTCACGGGAAACACCGATCGATTCGCCTTTGACTCGGAGGTTAGTTCCTCGGTTCCGGGTACTTAAGCTTTTTCTTAGACGAGTAAAAATATTGTGGGACTTTATTTTTTTATTCGCGTTATCTGTGAATCGATAACATTGGAAAGCAAAATTCGGTGAGAAATGGTTTCGCGGAAAGTTTTCAATATCGGTGGGAAGTGATATTGAAATGTTATATTGGTGAACGTTCGTTAGTCTAGTTTATTCGGTACACAAACGTTCGAGAAAGCACATGCTCGAATTCGACGTTGTCGCGTTCCCGAAAAAGGGAAGCGAAACCGGCGGCAGGAGGTTGTCGCAGTCGCGTTACCATACCGGTGCTGGCATAATACGAGAAATCTGTTTGTCTCTTATCTGAATTAAATCGACGTAGGCTGATATATGCAGCGGCATGCTCGACCGGATAAAAAGACGAAGAAAAAAAAGAATATACCGGGGAGAGAGAACGCTCTGAAAAGATTGTCGGTGACATTTAGGCGTGAAGCAATAGAAAAGATATTGACGCAGCGGAGGCGATAAATCGAGTTTACGAGATTGGACAAATACGATCGATCGAAGCGTTTACTCGAATCGTTTTTTATTTTTCACTGGACACCGGCTGGCGCGGACGCGATGCGTTGCGTCCCCGAGGAAACCTCTCGATATCGCGGAGTACCGTTCGGCGATATGTATTAATTTTCGAAATTTCACGCGCGGCGCCAAATCCCCCGGCGACGGTGATTCGTCACAGCCGGCGCGCCGCGATGATCGATAATCTCGATCGTCGGGCAATCTCCTGGCGTACGTAAACATCGATGCGCGATTCAGATTCTTGGGAAAAGTTCGTTCACTGAAGTTCAAGAAATTTCGCGAGCACGCGAAAACGATGGAACACACTAAATGATTCGTCGATCTTCATTTGCTAGATTGTTGAATAGAAAATGTGTACGAGAGGCGTTTTGATAAAAAGAAATATATTTTTTTTTAGAAAATCTCTCATGCATGCGCGCTATTGTGCGCTGGCCGCGAGGGGCCAGCAAAATTGTGCCAACTCATTATGATGTACGCGGCGACCTGTCAAGATAAACGAGACAAGTTTAGAGAGCAGGCTGCTCTAAAAATATTTTTTCTCCGTTGGAAAATAAGCACTATTGTGGCGCTAATCGGAACGCGTCTCTCGGACAGCTATAACCGCGAGTTTCTAAATAAAACTCTCGCGAAAACAAATCGTACATATATATTTACACATTTCAACGCTCCCGCGGACTTATGTAAAGTTATCCTCGAATTAATGTGCCGTTATCGGTTCGCGTGGGTGCGAGCAGCCAGGCTAATTGCGTGTTTCGTATCGTTGTAAAATGTCACCTAAACGTCCTGCATTCATCGGTTGTTATCGGAAACGAAGCGGCGTTTCTTATGGACACACGATCCTGCCAAATTTGGGTATGTACCCGAGCCAAGTAGCAGAAGGTTTTACAAATATGTTTATTCGCGGAGTTGAACAAATCATCGACAACAATTTCTCATGAGAATATTCGTAAGTTCGTAAAATTCGAGTTATAAAAGTGCGAACGAACCGCAAACAGTTTAAACGATCCAGGGTTGGGGGTGGTCCGCGTCTGGCGGGGATGGGATCGAGAATGGGCCGAAAAATCTCCATATAGGAAAATCATGAGCTCCTTCGAATTCCACGCTGAGGTTTCCATGTCTAATAATAGCGTGGGTCTGGTCGCGCCAGCTCTCGCCGATGCATCCGCGCAGAGGAGGCCGGAGACGCATTTGGGGAAACAGAATGAGAAATAACGCGAGAAGAATGTCGTCTGCGGAACGAATGAATAGACGACGACGACGACGACGCGTTAAGAAAGAGAATCAACAGAGCGAGAGCGGTGCACGGTCGTCGACGGAGCCGCCGTCGCCGTCGCCGTCTCCCCGGTCTCCGTCCCTGTCGCCGTCGTCGACGCGACGTCGGGGATCCGACCGAGCGAAAAAGAACGAAAGAAAGCGTGCATACATATATAGGAGAAAAGAGCGACAAAAGTGGATCGAAAAGCAGAAAGAATCGTCGCTACCGGCGGCGGGGTGGTTGTTCGACACGACTCGACTAAGCTCGACGCGGCGCGGCGGGGAATGGAAAATGCCGGTGTCGGTCGCCGTGGCGGCATTTACCAATAGTCGCGCGATCAAAGTTATGGCCAGAAGGAAATGAATCTAAAAATAAAGCGTATATTGGGCGAGTCGCGGGCCTGCCAAGGAGAAGGAAAGAGAGCAAGATACGACGGAGACCGAGGAGGCGAAATAGAAGCCGAATATTACGGGTAGGGAAACGGAAGCGGAGGGGGAGGAGGGGGTTTTGGGTAGGGGGAGAGGGAACACGGTCTGAGGACAGGGCGCCGTGAAACATGTGCGGTTCGGTTCGGTTCGGTTGGGTTCGAGGGGCAAGAGGAGCCAACGGAGCGCATTGGCGCGGGAGAGACGGGGACTGCCGAGCGTCGCCTGGCGGGATAGGATGCCAAGGGGTAGGGTAGAGACCGGTGAGCGGACGGGGAGACGGGGGAACGGCCCGGCGCCGCTGCATGTCATTGCTGGCGCCAGCTAATTGTCGAGGCCAGTCGGCATTAGCCGACGAGCTGACCGAACCGAGTCGACTCGGCTCGACTCGACTCGACTCGACTCGAACCGAGTCGAGTTGAACTGAACGCCCACCACCAGCTTTCCTGTCCGCGTCGTGTGTCCGCCGCGTCGCGTCGAAAAGCCCCCTTTTCGACAAAAATTGCTCGAAAATTATAGACGATACTAAAAATTGTTTCAGACGAACGTTGATTTGTTCATTTTGAATCAACGCCGTTGAGCGCTCTGGGTCTCTCGTTCCCCACGACGTTTTCCTCCCCGGCATTTAGGACCCCGAGAATAGAGCACGTTTCTTAGAAATGACGGGGATACTGGCCGAGAACCCGTCGCATCCACAGGTAGTTTTCAGGAAGCGACCCGCTGGTATTTTCGTCGGTCCTATTGTCTACTCTCTCGACCGCTCCGAAATCAAGATAACCAGGCGTCTTTCGCCGAGACGCCGTGGAATGCGTCTCGGAAAAGGGTTCCCGAACCCTTTTTTTCAGGGCCTCGGTGATGCGAATACAGCTGTGATTCGTCGTCCCTAATTTCAGTAGATTTCACCGTGCATCCGCGATTATTCGCGAGGGGATAAAACATTAATGACAAATTAATGGGGAAAATTGATTTGAATAGGATTCGAAACGATCCGTTCCCGGCGCCAGCGAGTTTTTCTACGCGTTCCACCGGAGTTTACGAGCGTCGCGTCGGTGGCGGTCGAGTGCGATTTTCTATCCGGGAACATTATCACCGGGCATTTAACAACCGCAGAGAACGCGTCTGTGCGGCGTTCGTCGGCATTCATATCGAAGGTGAATCGCGTATTCGCGGTGGCGCCTTGTTTTCGCAACGCGGCACAGACGTGTGTTGTCTTTATCTGTTTTCGCGTTTGTCAGTATTCGGATATGTATTGCGAAGCTGTTAATAATTCGCGGCGATAAACCGATTGCTATCGGACTCTGTCGTGGTCAGTTTATTTTGTAGTTGAAATTATCGATACAGGCTGATCCAACCGAGTCCGCCACATAAATTACTTGTCAATTATTTAATTTTAAAAAATTACACGGTACACTATTCTTGAAACCATACAACTTTCGTTCCAAACATTTTTTCGTACGCCGAATGGTTTAAAAGCGATTCAGGTGGCACGCTTAAGCTGAAACAGCCTGTACATCGGTTTCCTTAGTATCGCAAAAATCGGGTCGAGCATAGTTCGGTCGGTTTATTTCGCCTTTCCAATCCTCGCAAATATCGGCCGTAGGTACACAGAACGATATGGTTGAAAAGTTGATCTCAAAATAAATATGACGCTCCCCCGGCCCTAAAAATAATTCATCGCGATAAAGTACGTCAATTAGACGAGCCGTACATTTTCGGATTTATTATCGAACATTGCGATGTTATTTTCGACAAGAAAGTCCGTTTAACTGTCGTATAGATCGGACCTATACATCGCACAGTTCCTATTAATACCTGAAAGGTGACTACAATTTCGACACTTTGGCACTCTGGTAATTCTTCATGCCGATGTGAAAATTCAACGGAGGTGGGGCTTTATTTCGAAAAAAAAAATAACAGGGCGACGAGAAGTTTCACGTTACGGGACACGTTGTGTTTCGAGGAAGCTGCGATCCGTTTTCAACGCGCATTCGAAGTAACTTTTTTCCATCGTGAAAATGTTCTTCGCGGCTTTGCCGAGAAGTTATTCGCGAAGAACAGATGGTCGCACGCGTGCACAGTAGTCACGAATCGTTGTAGGCTTCTGCACTTCGTATCTGTTTCGCAAACACAAATAATACTTGAAGTTTCACTTCAAACATACCGCGGGGAGGGACCGTGAAGTTCAAACGTGGAAGCGAACACGCGGAAATATGTAAATGATCGTTAGCGGGTTCTACAAACGACGGGCCACGACCAATATTATCTTTGTAGTTACTTCGAAGCACCGGTAAACAAATACTTAGTGCCGTTTCTAACCGTTAACAAATAGCGCTGGTTTCTTTCGGTGGAAAATCGGTGTAGAAAAAAGTATTAGAAAATTTCTTCTGAAGAATTGAAGAGCGGCACGCGGACATTTAAGTGTAACAGATTCGGCGAATTATCAAATGCCATAGACGCGTAAAAGATATCGCCGGTCTAGCGACGTGTCCCTCGTTAGACCACCATTCATAGCTCCAGCGACTGTGCAACCCGCGCGGCGACCATGGTGCACAAGGTCACCGTGTTTTGACAAATCGGAGGAGCGCCGGCGCGGCGCGCACGGTGCAGAATTTCAAACGGACTGTGAGTCAGAAACTTAATTTTAATTGATACGTCGCCGCGACGGGACGCGACGCGACGCGTACGACTGAAGCTCATTTGCCACGTAATATTATGCGACGCTGGGCGACGAGTTTAGTTAATAAATATTTTAAAAGCACTATTTCGAGGATTGTCCCCGTTCTTACGTAATTTAATCCGGTAAGCGACACGTTTTTCCTCGCGTTTCGCCTCGTTTCTTTTTTTTTCTCGTCGGATAAAAATTTTTACAGCCACGGTAGAGAACTGTGCGACAGTTACGGAGATAATGCACCGTGTTCCGCGAGTCGCGGAAGACGCGGACCGTAAAAACTACAATAAGGTTCTTGTGTTCCTAAGCGCCGCATCGTGTTACCTTGACGTCCGCGATATTCGCGCCACAATTTGTCCCCTATGGTCTCAGAGCGACGCGTAAAAGGACGTAAAACGACATACCGGTTTCGCTGGGCGCGCCAATAATAGAATCCTCCGCTTTTGGATTAGGGTTCTCTCCTAACGGGGAACGCCGTTCGCCGTTCGCCTCGCGCCGGCTACGTTTCGTTTGCCCGCCTCGATTCCCATTAATGCCGTTTAATCGAAAACAGAGCCTTGAGTCGGAATTTCTCGTCCGTTCTCGGACCGCGGCGTGGCGTCGCGTCGCCCGAGGCCCGTTTCGGATTAAATTGGAATCGGAACGCGTGGCAGAAACCGACTATCCCCGCTAAAATAGATTTATCGTGCCCTCGCTGGCGCCGTTAATGAATGTCTTCGTTTCGTTTTAATGTCGCTTTCGCTCTCGCTCCTGATTGGCCGAGAGAGAGAGAGAGAGAGAGAGAGAGCATGTGCATATCCGCTCGCGGATCGACCGTACAGGTATTAATGGCCTCGCTAAGTGTAAAATGGTGTAAGAGTCGCTTCCTCGAAGACCGATTTTGACGCTCGATACACCCGGGGGTTTCGCGTGAACACTCCTCCTCGGACACTGACGTACGCATGAGCTCGCGCGGAAAATACTCGGATCGTTTACAGTCAGGGACGGAATTAAGTGGACACGCTTTAAAAGCTAATGACTTTTTTTTTTTTAAATTCATTCGATTTTCTTTATTTTGTTTCAGAGTCGCCGCCACCCCCATACTGCCTTATCGCCGACAGACTGAGACCCGAAGGTAAGAAAAAGAATTTTTCGTAAAAAGTCGCTTAGTTTTCACTGTCTTTGGCTCGAGGTAGCGAATAAATTCTTCGGATTTCCGCCGAGCAGATGATTTTTTTTTCGGCAGTCACGATCAACTCGCTTTCCACGTATCATCTTGGAACGGATCGTCTCGGAGCTACAACGGACATGTTGTAAGTCGATCTTACTGATTGCGACGAACCATACGGAGATAGGTTTCAGGGTATCGCTGTTTCCGTGGTCAACGTCGACCCGCTGACAAACATTGATCCGCTTTGATGGAAGTCGATCGGTCTTATTGTGCATCATGAGAATGCCTGTGCCTTAATTCGCGTGCGCTGATCTAGCGAACAGTTGCAAAGTTTAATTAACTCTGCACCCGTTTCGTTCCCGCTTATCAAGCTTGCGATTAAGTTCAACGGTCTTCGCGATTTACCATTATTAATTTTTAGCGATCATTAATAGCTAGGAAAAGCTATTTGTTGTTCGCTCGCGAAGGGAATGGAGTTGCAGTTTCTGATATTTTAATGGATCCTTTTCAAGGCTCGGCTTCCACTGGCTGATTTTGACTGACTACTCCCAGTCGTCCCATTCTTTTCTCTTTTTATGACTCATTCTAAACTGGTTCTGGGCACTGTTGAGAGCCCGGTTGGAGATCCTTCGGCTATCGATAGATCCGTCGTGCACCAATGACTCGTGCTGTTTCGATCGTATGTATCTTTGAGCTGCGTGCGGTAAAAATTACTCGGGCAAGAAAATGACTGTATTCATTCGTAGACAAGTTCGATGTTTCATGCGCCGGTTGCATAATAACTGCGAACGCAGTCGAGTAAGTTATCTCCATCGTACTGGCTGCTGATCGTTGTCTTGGTGCCTCTGGTGGTTTTTTTTCGTTGAATTCCAAATACATACTTCCAAACGAGATTTAATATACCACCCAAAAAAAAAAGAATACTTTTGTAAGTTTCGTACATTTGTAGAAGAAATTCGTTGGGAGAGTTCGTCTCTCGCGATGCAGCGGACGCAGTCGTGTGCAAATTTATGTTTGAAGAAGGAAACTGGGCCACCGCGATGGAGCAGAGGAGATAAAAGACCGTACATCGCCACTTGTTGCGTTCGCCCGGGAAATAGGAGAGATTTTTTTTTCATTCATGAAACCTGAACCAGCACTTTGTGAACCGGCGGACTTGCTTGAGAACCGATGATGGACAATTAACGAGGCGAATGGCCGACGCGTTCAGAAAATCGAGAATGAACATTCTTGAGGGAGCTTCGCAACCTTTCCGTCGCTTATTCATATGCGAATTAATGTCCCGAGCATTACCAAATCTAGGACACGTATGTTTATTAGCGGTCTCCGGCATTTAGCGTGCTTACCTACGAATTCTTTCGAGTTTATCACTTTCATTCAGTTACGCGTCTTTCAACATGTATTTCTCGCCAATTACACAACCGTAGAAAAGGTCAAATGTCCGTTCGCATTTTTTCGTTGGAGAAGCAAAGACCGCTTAACAGATAATTAAACGCGGCGTTAGAATCTTTCAGGATAAGGGTTTTTCCATGTAAGCTTTTTTATGAATTAACGGAACAGAACAACTGTGAAAATCTCATTGGTAAAGCTGTCCAGTCTGCTAATGCGTTTAGCATAATCTCGAACATAAACTATCCGCAAAATGGAATTTCTTTCATTCGTTTAACGGTGACAGGTGTTGCTCTGCCTGCCAGCAACAGCTGCGTCGCCAGAAGGATCGACGTATTTGCGCGTTGCTTCGTGAAACGGAACAAAAATAAAATAAGAGATCGTTGCATTGCAATTTAGAAAAATCTTGTTCAAGCCGAAAAATAATATAGGCGATCGTCAATTTTATCGAAGGGAAACAGTTCATAAAAATGAATGAGAATCTCCCGTTACGGGTGCGTTTACCATTGCAAAGCGGTCGGGCTCGGGCCGGTCTGCTCGCGTCTACAAACCGAGTTTCGCGAAAAAAAGGAAAGGGACAAGAGACGAGGCGGACGAAGAATTTCTGCGGCGATACGATTTATTTCCGCACGTGCTGTGTGCACACGCTCTGCCATGCCCGCGACAGAGCTCCACCGGCGATTGCGCAAATTTCAACGAATACGACGAAGGACATGGCACAACGCTCCGCGCGCAGTCCCTTTCGAACGCACGAGGACAAATCTTGCTCGTATTGCGTTACGCCGCGCCGGCTGCGTTTTTAAGCTTCCCGCTCTCGATTCAACCCGTCCTGAATCACCGCATTATTCCGACCGGTGGAGAACGTCAGCGTCGATGACATTTCGTGTTGCTTCTCAGATTCGAATTAAATTTAAACGAAACTCTTCAACATTCTTTGTCGTGCTCGAGTCGATTCCGCGAGGAGAAACGCTATGCAACGCTGCTAGAACTTAACTAGCGGACTCCAAACTTTGCTAATTCCAAGTGAGCACTGCTGATGCGCCCGTCGGACGCGGTTACAATGCCACCGTTGTTGTTTCGTCAGATTTATTGTTGGGGTGGCCGATGAAGCTCTCGCGTAGTGTGCAAAATGTTGCCAACGCGTGTTTCGAAGATACACAATGACTAGTCTCTCCGCCGCCGCAGTGCGTTCTATTCTCGTAATCTTAACCCTTTAACTGCGAGTGTGGTTTATAAACCACGTGCTAAAATTATAGCCGGAGACGGGTGTGGTATATAAACACGTTAATTTCTTGCTAATATCAAATAGCGGCTGGGGCTTATATACCACTGAGATAAAAATAAAATAAATACAATAAAAAAATCTATTAAAATAGAATATCGCTTTGGTGGTATAATTTAAAATTAGAGCGATAGACCGTGCCAAAGGTACCCGCAGTTAACCTGTAAGATTGTTTCGATTTACAATTGTCCGGATTGTAAATATGCGTTTATAGGAAATCAATTGAATAGTAGTTTCAAAAGAAATTCAGCTGTGCGCGAAGTTGCTCGCGTGGCGTTGTGCAGCCTGTCGAGCGTGTTCCAGGTCACCACGCGTGTCAGCGACCGAAACGTGTGCAACCTTGAAAGAAGGGAAGAGCCCGTGCAGTGTAGAAGCAACGCGCCGTCAGGAGTCGAGACGCGGTTAAGGGCAAGTACGCACAGGGCGCCAAGCGCCAGCCGAAGGGAGGGACCCCCGGTACCAGTAATACGAGGCCCCGGTACACAAGCGAACGTGGTAGGCGCCTGTCGCCTCGGTTTTATGCTTCTCTGCTCGTTTCGCCGTCCTTGATCCCCCCCTCCCTACCCCCCTCTTCTCTTTCTCTTGCTTTCGCTCCCCTTCCTATATATCTCGCCGCGCTCTTTGCCTGTTTCTTTATTCATTCTTAAACTCACTCTTTCGTCCGCTTTCCTCTTCCCTCCTCTCCCCTCCCTCGCGCAGACTCGAGCACTCTCTTCCTTCCCTGCTCTCGGCGTTCCTCACTTTTCCCTCTTTCTCTCCTTCGCATATTCTAACTTTCCAGCCTCTCTCATGCTCCGGCTCCGTATTCCTTTTTTGCATCTCGAATCTGCCGGTTGGAACCCGTTTATGAATTGTTCCGTAGATCGAGGAACAGTCGAAAATTAGCGTTCGTATGTTCGAAATAAATATTACGTTTATTCGATATTTCGGGTTAAACTTTTATTTTTTTATAAACGAACGGAGTCGTAGAAGGGGTAAAACTGGGGGACAAGTCTTAATCTGGCGACACTGCGTAGTAGGTGGTATGTCGGAGTACAGCTCGTACGCTTCCCCCTCTCTTTTGCAGAGGGCGCTGGAGGAGAATCGAGCCACATTTGGCGGTGGTGGGGGAAGTATTTTGAGGGGAATACACAATCCCGTCTGGCAAGCCTGTTCCCCCTCTTAGCGGGAATACGTGTGTCTCTACTGTATCAGTGTGAGTGTGTCTAACTCGCATTCCTTCCGAGTCTCTTCTCGTGAGACGCGGACTATACACGAGAAAGTATTTGAAACAATCTTCGGTATTATTGGGAGCTGGAGAGAAGAAATTTTGGGAAGAAATGCGGGAAGAGCACGGTCCCGAGTCACGCGTATTTTCGGCTCTCAGCGAGGTATTGGTTAAATGGTCACACACATATATACACCGGGAAAGATTTTTTTTCAGCACCGAATAATACACGGATGAAAAATATGGTCGGCGCGTAACATTGTAGATTGTAAATCATGCTTTCCCTATCGTGTATTCTATCGTTCGCCCCTCTCCAAGCACCTCCGCCTTCTCCCTCTCCGTTTTTCGCGTACTCTGCTCAGCCTCCCCCCTTTCCCCGTCGGTCGACGAACGTCTCGCCCGGTTCGGCCAAACGAACGAACTCGAATACACGCACTCTTGCGCTGTCTTCGTCTCTTAGCCAGCCGTCTTCTTTCTTTCACGGGCGTACCGTCGTCCATCTCGGTCGTTCTTGTTCACCGGCTCACTCCTCTTTCGGTCTCTCTGTTGGCGCTACTCGGCCAACTCGAGGCTCGCCGATAGGCGGGAGTGGCTGCCTCGCATTCCGCTGCCTCCTTCACCGGCCCGATTGCGCCGCGACCATACCGAAAGCTCCCTACACGGTTTCCGGATTAACAGAAACCGATGTGCCGGGGCAGCCTGGTCCCGAAGCCGAACGACCGGACGCCAAGCAGGGCTCCTCTTCTTCCCAGTGCTGGATTAAAGGGGTCGGGGTCCTGGTGTGTAGGTCGAGACTGAAAAATTTTATCATTTTTTTTCTATGTAATTCAACTTTCTCGAAAATTTCTCTAGCTCTGCGGAGAAACTGAAGTTCGAAGTGTAATACCCGTAATGGCTGATAACATCGTACGAGTATTCGTACTCGAAAATTCTCTCGAATTTTTCCGTGGTATATGCCTCGGCTGTCGGCACACGGGACCAGAAAATTCCGCGAACTCGCAAGACAAGAAACAAAAAATCGAAAAATGAAGGCTCGCCCGGAATTCATTCGCGAAAGGATCGGCTATCGGGACCGCGCCGCCGGACACTTCCATGAAATCCCTCCTAAAAATACTTGACGAGAGCGTCGGATCTCAGCGTGTTTCTCCTTTTGCTGGTGTTGCGCGCCCGCCTTTCAGCGGCGTTCGGTTCAGCAGCAGGAAATGCTCCTCTCCCATCGGAACGAGCCGCTGGAATTCAGAAAGAATGCGAGAGACCGACCCCCTATCCGTCCGACTTGTTGTCCTCTGACGTCATTTTCTCTTTTAGTCAATGAATCCCCACCGTCCGTGCTCTCGCCTAAAACGATTAGTCCACCGGCGATCCTCGAGACAGGGAATCGGTCTCGAACCTTGACGAAAACGCTGCTCCTCGGTGCCTTTAGCCACCGCTAACCGACCCACCGCATTTCTCTCTCGCTCGATCGCTCGCTCGCTCGCGTTGCTTTCGTTTTTTCAATCGAGAGCAAAAACTAGTCGCGTGATCTGGTTCATTCCGCTGATATAGAATTATACGGTATTAAAACCCGTTCCCGATAATGTTATAACGATCTTTCGGTGCCGACGCCCCGGTACACGACGAGCAGAAAATTCGCCGGCATCGCTGTCGCGCGAATCCACGTGTGCGATCCAATTCGTTTTTACGATCCGCCATTATCGACTAAAAAAAAGAGGTGAAATTAGGGGCGCGCGGCGCCGTCGTGCACGGCGGGAAGTTTCGACGTCTAGACAGGATCGCCGGATGATCGCGATCCGACGGTGGTTCACAGAAATTCGTTTATAGAGAAGATACAGCAAAGCGATCTGTCTCTTCGAGAACGCTGGGAAAATTTGACGAAAAACCAGTTCGGTTCTTGGAATCTACATGTTGTTAGCAGGCACTTGATACCGATATACAAATTGGAAAAAGTATACCGGTATCGCACCGCACGCGACTTCGAGCTGATTACAATCTCGATACCGGTATCAGCCGAACAAAGCTGTACACCGAAAATAATACACTTTTTGAAAGCGTCGCCGCGATATCTCGAGTTCTAGTTGACCAATTTACTTGAAATTTTGAGAGCATCTTCAGCAGATATCCCGTTATCGCCGTGAATCGTATTGTTTTCGAATCGGCTGATTTTTCCCTTGTTCTCCGTACGTGTCGGGAAAAATATTGTTCTGTCACCTGTTTCGTAGGCCCTGGTCGGTACAAGGCGGGTCTCCGCTTTCTCGCAGAACAATGATTCACCCGGCCACGAATCGAAATGCTCCGTTACCGTTCATCGTCGTCTATTGAAAATCATTAATCGTTCCGGTGTGTCGTATTCTCGATCGTCGGATTCTTGCAAATTGCTCGCGCCATTAATCACTCCCGAGTACCTGGTAGTGCCTCGCGATGCGTATCGCGTCACGGTTAATCGTAAAGTCGTTTCTCGCAATACATAATCGACCATGTTTTCTGCTGTTCCCTAATGACAGTTTTGATCGTCGACGACACTTTCGTTGGCGAAATGACAACCGTTCATCCTACGATTTCGTTGATTTTTCGATAAGTTGCGGAGATCGATATTTCGAACAACTTTTCCCTTCGCACGTCAGCTGCGTCTCGCTTGGTTTCCGAGATATTCGCGAGAAACTATCGGTACAGTATTCTCTCCGTAACTGTCGCAGCGATCTCCACCGTAACTGTTAAAACTGTGTCCGCCTCCACTGGTGGATGGAGGAAAAATCTATTGAGGCGGGAAAAACCGAGGATAAGGACTTTTGGAGACTTGTCTGCCTGGGGTCACCGGTGACCCACGAAGGATCACTCGGCAAGATAACGTAGCACTTTCACCGTTCGAACGCGCACTGTCACGAATCATTAACTATTAGATAATTATCGTTCCGAGTGGACACCGACACAGTGAGTCACACGGTGGCCCGCTGGATAATGTTTTGTTCGTGGTTGTTGATGTGCGAAACCGAGACCGGGCTAACGGGTCTTGGGATTCATTGAGAAAAATGTGGATTTTCTCCCGAAGCGAACGCCGGGAAGGGTGTTACCCGGCCGTCGGGGAGAAATACAACGAAAACGAGAAAAGGGAGAGGGGGAGAGAGAGGGGGGAAGCGCATTTCACCAGGGAAACTTCTAAAGGGGTTGCCGTTTATTTTCAGATCGCGCGCCCAGCGAAGGGGATCAACGTCGGTGCAAAAACAGCACACCCCTGCCACTTCCCGGCTCCCTTACCACCAACGGAGAAGGTAACTATGTCTTCAAGGTTATACATACTCCTTCTCGCTTCTATCACCGTCGTCCGAGGACGTGTAACGACCCGCGAACGAAAACGCGGCCTGCATAGAAAAGGAACCTGACGAACGTCACACTTCGTTTCCAGCTCGTTGATCGCGGTCCTCCGTGTCCCCTAGTCCAGGCCGTGTTCCGCTCGACGTGAACGTCCCTTCGCCATCATTTTGCGAACAATCACCATCCTAATTACCGATAACCTTGGTCGTTCTCCACACATCTGTTTGTTTTTTTTTTCTTAATTTAATGCACGGTGTATTACGGGCTTCATTCGCGATATACAGGGTGTCCCAAAAATGCAGTGCTCCCGCGAAACTCCTCAAATCACTTCGAGTAACTACTCGAGCAACTCGGTACATTTTAGTCGCTGAGATAACGTCTATTTGTTAAATGAAGTTCTATCGATTCTGGTTTTAGATAGTCGAGATTAGATAATACAATTCATAGTGGAAGAGACGTAGGCCGATTCTTGGCAGTCATAGGAAATACATATTCAACAATATCGAATAACGTGGCGGGAAGAGACGCGCATTATTAGTTTTTTTGTGGAGGCCAACTTTGATTTTTTCAATAGAACCGTATATTTTTTTCGCAAGGCGTTAATCGATCGAAAACAGGGCATACGTGATCACCCAAAATGTGCTTTCGGTAGGAAAATATTCGAGACAAGCTCGGCTGAAAAATTATCAAAAACTATCGAAATTCAAAACCGTGTTCGCCGACGATTTCTGTTCTAAACGGCTGCTGGGGGAGGGGGGGGGGGCGAAGACAAAAACTTTTAATGTCATTAAACGCATCGTTCCGAAAAAAACGGTCTCCGAGTATTGGCGCGTCATTATCGATCACCGATAAGAAACGGTCTCTGTTCGTCGGTACTGTTAATGATTACAATCAATCACGATTAGCGTCAATCACTCGGTGATTTTATGGATCGTGTCTCCCGGCACGTTTTACCGTTTCGAATATGCAAACAGCCGGTTAATGCGATCGCGGAGGATTCGACGTTTAAACAGAGAGCGGACGAACGACCCGCTAATAGTTGACCGACGCGAAAGCCAGAAAAAAAAGAAAAAACGAAAAAAAAAATAGGTAGAAAGACACAAGCAAGAGAATAAGAAGAAAGAAGAAGAAAAAAAAACGGATTTGTACACCGTGTAAATGCCGTTCATTAGGCTTAACGGTTATTCCTCGAGTAGATCGATCCTCCGGCTACGCCATTGGCCAGCGGCTACGCCTATATCCACGTGGTTAACCTTGAACGATGCTACGAGCGATTTCTTCTCTTCGTCTTTCGCCGCGTTTTTCACTTCCGTGTCCAAGAGAACAGAGACCATCGGAAAGATTCCCGGCTGAACTGGTTTGCAGGTCCGCCAGGACTTTCCGAGAGATCTTTAAAGAATTACTGACCGGGACACCGCAAAAATTTATCGTCGGACGGTCCTCGGTCCGACCCAGACCCGTTCGCCTTTCCGAAAGACGGTCCCTCCAAGTGGTTCTAATTGGCGGCGAAATAAAATTGATTTAATAGTAAAAATTAGATACTTCTCTAAAAAAGATATCAAAAAAGAAAAATGGGATTTCTGTGCAAATTGTTTCCACGATCGGAAAGAAAACTTTTTGACGCTCGAAAGAGAAACGGGGCGTAGAACGCGAAGCAGCGTCGTCATCTTCCAATTTCTCCGCTCCTCCCGGGATCGGCGACGTCGCGGATCTTGCGCCGCGATGCAAAATCTTGATTACGCCGAACGAAGGAGAGCAAGGTCAAAGATCGAGATTCTTGGTGAAGAATTAATGCCCGCGGCGGCGGCGGCGGCGACGGTGGCTGCTGCTGCTGCATAATTCCGAGCAATATCACCGTTCTAAAAATACGGTCTATCTCGCGAAGAAAGCCTCCCCGGACAAGGTGGATGATGCGCGGCGTTAAATACGGGGCACGAACACCGACGAAAGCGTTCCCTCGCGAAGACGAAGAAATTTCCTCGGTCACGCGCGTTCCAGCGGGCTGACGCGCACGCAGGTTTTCACGCATGACGCAGCCGCGCGATTCGCGATCTCTTCGTTTTTCGTCACTCCTTTTCTCCCCGTCCCCTCCACGGTCTTGGTCGTTCTCCGTCGCTCCGTAACGTCGCGACGCGCCGCGCTCTTCGTCTCTCTATCCTTCCTCCTTCTTGCTCGTTGGTTCGTGGAATGCCAGAAACGCTTTTGGCCGCGACTAGAACGAGGAAAGCAGTGCACTCGCTCGCCGCGACAGCTCCGTTCCCCACTTCCACGCGTTGCGGCCGCCCTCAAAATCGGCTCTCGATTTTACCGCTCAAAAATACAGTATCGTACATGTTTCTCGTGAAAATACATTTTTCTAGCCTCTACTTCGGTCGCCTATAGCAGTCGAGGGTTAAGGTTCTCGAAGAGAAGGAAGACACGCAGATGGCGCGAAACCTTTCGACACGCGCACCGGGCCAAAAAGTCTTGCATTTTCCAAAGTATCCTGGCGAAGACTGGTGAAAATACATTTTCGAGGAGTCGTGTATTAACGAACGGGAATATTAGACCGGGAACAGAAAATTATTAAAAATAAATGAAGGAATCATCGCGAGGGAAATAGCTCTCCGGCGATGAAAGCTCCACCGAGAGGAGAAAATTGTTGGTCCGGTAATCTTCGAATCAGACTCGACAAATTGGCGAGCCGACTCGAAAAGATTACGCGCGGAGAGGCGAGCCATAAATTAATAGGCTGCGTCTCAAACGGAGGCGCACGCATGCATCTGCATCGCAGAACAATGCTGTTTTGCGACGCGCGGACGCGCGCTAAGGAAAAAACGAGGAAAAGAAAAAGGAGAGAAAAGAAACGAGAGAAGTACGTGCGTGCGTGTACGTATAATACCAACAAACGCGCGATGCGATTGTAAATTGCTCAATACTCTCGAGACGCTCGGTGAGATAATTTTTAAACGCCTCCTTCGATTGTACTTATCCGACGATGTCGCATACATTATATTTATCGGCGCCGGCAGCAGCGAGAAGACACGCACAAATTTGTTTTCACGAGTCATGGCGCGCACCGTATACATATGTATTCTCCTCGGCTGACGCGGCGATGCTCAACGTGCATCGAACACGGCCGAATCGATCGCGTTCAAAAATTTTGGAAACTCTCCGACACTGTGGACAATCGAGATCTCTCTGCACGACGCGCGGAGAGCTTCCCTCGTTCGTCGAAGACCTTTACTTTTGCTATCTGGCTTTGCCAATGCAAAGGCCACTGCTCTGGCGACGTCAGAAGTCCCCAAGTCGCCAGCTGCAAGTCGCGCTCGCGACGAATGCGTTCTTTAATGAACTGTGGGGAACACTGTTTGCGAACTGGCTAGAACGACCGCGGTGCATCAATTAACGAACACGCGTTTGTCGTGTTTTTCGGCCTACTCGAAAATCGAATATTCGGATTCGATGTGTCATAAATCGATTACTCCATTTCGAAGACGCCACGTGGAACTCCTTTGGCGTACATGTTAACGCGACTTGATATTTTTAGCGTCGCCATTAATATACGACCGTGCGCGGTTTGTAGATCGTATTGGCAGATAGTTGTCAGGAAGTTACAATGCGACCGCTCGTGCACCCAGGCACGCGGAGTCAACAATTCTCTCCGAGTAAAAACAGGAAGTTAATTCCGTGGGTTGTAGATTGGAGCGTAAACGCGTCTCCGCGCGTCGTTCCGTCGCCGTTCGACGACGCAAGCAACTCTGTGCCACCCGACATTCTCGATTTCCAAAAACCGTCGAACACTAAACGAGCTCCTATTCCCGTCGCGCTCGCAGATTACACGGCGTTGTGCAAGAAAAAGGAGTTTTCGATCCTAACGAATCGACATACGCACACACCGGCGACGATATACACAGCCCCACGATCACCAATCTCCCGAGGCATTCGTTCAGGCCTTTGGCAATCTTTCAAACAACATTCCATAAACAAAAGACCACATGACTGACATACCGAAGAAGCCCGACCGCGCGCGCGCATACCGTCCACCGCCGCGCCGCGCCGCGCCGCCCGAAAATCCGTTTTCACGAGAAAACTGGCAGACCGGTTCGCCGCGCCGTCGGCGGCGGTTAGAACCTCGGATACGAGCCATCTGTCGATCAATTAGAAAAATAGAAAACGGTCTGACGAAGCTCCGGGAAGACTCGGCGCGTTGTACGCCAATGCAAAACAAAGAGCATTAATAATAAATAATGACGTCAAATCTCTGTCATAAGCGGTGGGGGAAAAAAGAGGAGCAAGACGATGAAGAAGTAGAAGAAGAAGAAGAAGAAGAGGAGGAGGAGGACGAAAAAGAAGAAGCGGTTCGGCGCGGCGCGGCGCGGTGCGGCGTCCTGGATCAGGACGAACAGGTCGCGCGAGCAGGAAAGAGAGGGAAAGCCAGCCGGCTCCCGGGATGCAGGTTTCAGAATGGCACAATAGGTCGGCTAAGGTGGGTGGCATTCGGCGCGACTGTTTGAGGGAACAGGGGGACCCTGGCGCCAGACAGCTGCCGCGTGTCTCGACCTCGCTCGCTCGCTAGCTAGCTCGCTCGCTCGCTCGTCCGTTTCTCGTCTCGTTTCGTCTTGTCTCGTCTTGTCTCGTCTCGTCTCGTCTCCGCCCCTCTCGCCCCCCCGATTTATGCTCGGTCCTCTCCGCCGCCCGTCGCTCCCCGCTCGGCTCTACCCCTACCCGCCGCTGCTGCTCGGTTTTCTCGGCCCGCCGCAGCCCGTATATCCGCGCTATATGTGTCTTCGCTACACCAGCGTACAGCGCGCATCATAACCCGCGTCCTCGTCCACGCAGGCACGGTGGACTAGATTCAAATTTGAAATTCTTTCATCGGATACAGACGGTAATGATGACTTCTTAATTTAGTAATAGTTGTGTTTTTTTTTTTGTTTGTCCTTTCTTCGAAAGAGAAAGCAAGGTTTTTGAAATTTGAAGAAATTCTTCGTAGGTACCCTTGTTCATAATTAATATACGATCACATGATTCAACGATCATGTTTTCTGCCTATGGCGCAACTTATTTTCGAGAGACGGAATTATAGAAATCGTGAGGCGTCGGTGTGTTTATGATACGCACTGTACGTGTACGTGCATACGTGCGCGCACATGCAAGTACGGCATGTATACATACACACATACACGCGGCCGACACGACTCAACTCGCTATTTTATTGATTTATTTTGGCGCTAGGCCTTTGTCGCGCTCGCACGCGTGCTCTCGGCCGGCGCACAGTGTTAAGAATCGCCAATCTAGCGTAGACAAAATTCAAAATGGCCGATTCACAACTGAGAATAACAATCGCGTTTTCGTAGACATTTTTGTTAACGACGATTACGACGGAATAAAAATTGTTGGCATCGATTGCCAACAACAGCAACCAATAGAGCTTGCTTTTCGTTTTTACGACTTTGTTAGCTTCGTTCGATGTTTCTACTGGTTCAAGTTGCAGCAACTCATTTCTGAAATTGTGAAGATATCGAATAAAATCAATCGTTATTTCAATCACAACGTGTACAGAGGTAGCGTGCAAAATTTTCTTGAGATTTCACAGTTTGAAAATTGGAGTTTCCAGAGCACAGTCTCGAGCACTGTGCGTTGACTCGATCGATCGAAACGTGGCCGTCTCGCTGACAACAGACGAGGCAGTAGGAATCGCGGTTGGGTCAACCGCGCGAGAAAAGGGTCGATTCATGGGGGCTCTCGCTCGCGGACGTGTCGTCACCGTGAAAGAAACGCTCGACGAGAGATTACCGGCTCTCGCGATGGGAAAATTGCGATCCCGAGCGGTCTGGACCGGAGTCGAGAACCGATCCGATGGGAAATTCAGCCTCGTCGATCTCTCGGCACACGGAAAGCATTCTTCGGTTTCACGGAAATCGTGGGAGCCCGACGAGAGAGACCCCGGCTCTCAGACCGGGTCGAGAGATTGTCCGCTTTTTATACGGTAATCGGAGATTTCCGCGAATTCGTAGGCGTTCGACCACGGTCGGCTTTCGTTTTCGATGATATTTGATTATCCGAAGCTTGCGAGAGATCCTTTCTTCGCTTACCCAAGTAATCCAAAGTTTTTATTTATTTTTTTTTTTTTAGTTTTCGATTTAAATTGGTTTTATTTATTTTTTTACCTTCTTAAAGCTCATACCTACATCCGCCGCTGGACGCTTTACAAGCACTAATCCACCACCGTTTCACGCTAACCCCGATTCCTCTACTCATCGGGCAAAAAAATGCCTCGCTCTGTTGAGAACTCCTTATCGAGATAAAACCGATCAAAGGTGGTGTCTCCCTCTTTGTGATTCCGAGCGGCGTGACGGCGTTACCTTGAAAATCATGATTAAAGCCGATCAAAAGGCCGATCACGTTTGAGAATCTCGCCGGCTTGTGCTCGTCTCTTTTGGCGATCTCGGCTAACGTACGCGGCGGCGTCTTACGAAAATAGCTGTATTTATTTTCTCACCGGATCGTGGGATATGAATCGAACGTTCTTGCGAGTGGCGCCTGTGGCCGATATTCTTCTCCTTCTTCTTCTTCTTCCTCTTCTCCTTCTCGCTACGCTCCTCTCGATGCTTTTCTGCGCGAGAAGATAGACCCGCCCGGCAAAAATAGAATCGCCCGTTGCATACAAATTATTTTCATCCGTTCGATTGCGCTCGCTTTAAAACCCGACAAGCCGAATCTCCAACATTTCCCGAACGATCATCAGCCAATGATCGAGATTATTTCTAGTTGTTGTTGCCGCGAGCTGCCTCGGCGTGCAGTACAATCTCGGAGATTCCATTCCTCCAGCGCCGGTGCATCTTTTATTCATTCTCACCGCGGAAAGATACGAACATCGTGCGCGCCTACTTCTTGCCCGGCTCATTTTGAATACAGCAGAACCTCGATTATCCGAACCAGTGAATGAGAGAGATCTCGAAAAGACTTGGATGGTTACGAAGGAACACAAGAAATTAAATACTTAGTTTTTTTAATGAAATTACCATAGTTACAATATGACAAATCGTGAATTATTCTGGCAGCACCCTCGACCGACCCGAGAATACGAGAACGCGCGCGTTCGAGTCCGATTCGAAACCCCCGTTGCGTAACTGGGAAGTCGTGAATCACTCTCCGACGAACGACCCGCTAGGATCTCGTTAAACGACACCGCGAGAGACGATCGACGATAAATCGGGGAACGTCGGGGGTCGTCGGCGAGAGCCTCCCGCCGCCGTCGCCGCCGGTGGCCGTTCGTTTTCGGGGAGGATCATTTCCTAAAAGGACCGCGACGTCCTCGCTCGCCAATTAAGCATATTTACAACGCTCTTTACGTCAAGGCACGCGCGGAATCCTTGCCTCCGCCAAATATCTTGCTAGCCGAGATCGTTTCTCTTCGGATCTTCGCGCACGTACGTACGCATACACCACTCGGAGACGATATATGTACACAACACGTTTATAAATTAGACTCTGTTACCGGCAATTGCCGGCGCCTTTTGCTCTCGCCGAACCGCACGATTCAACGACGAGGAACCATTAATTCAAATTCTCGTTCTCTCGAGGGAGTTCCGTAAAATATCAGTTTCTTCCAGAAATTACGCGAATAAACTGAAAAGCCTCGATCTAAGAGAAACAACCGAGGACCGTCCCAAATGGACGGCCATTACGCGAACGATTACTACACGATCCGCGTATGTCCACCGACGCGACGCGGGTTCCACCAGTGGCGTTCGTGTCCCCGGATGATTTTGCGGTTATATTTATTTGACGGCGAAATGGTCCGGGGAAACGTTGTACGAGAGGATGGAACTGCCGCATCCTGCCAGGACGATAAATCTCGGGGATTATCTGGATGTAAGGTCGCGGCATAATATTTCGCAGAAACTCTTCTAAACGGAAGTAGAATCGCGACCGGAGGGATCGCAACGTGTTGCGCAGCGTGAAACCGCTGAATAGAGACAGATATCCCGACATTGTAGCGCAACAGGTTGCTCGTGTCCGCTCTTTTCTTCCGCACGAGATCCCCGATCCGGGACACCCTCTCATCCCTTCGTTAGGAAAATCGTCACTCGGACGGATCGCCTCTCTCTCGTTCTCGCGAGCGAGCCACCGGGGTTCACACTCTCTCGCTTCCTCTTTCGCTGCCGCGCGAGATCTCCCCCTTTTTCCACGTGGTTTCCTTCTGTCAGCCCTCTCCTTCCGCCCCTCTCTCTCTCCATCTCTCTCTCTCTCTTTGCAACCGCTGCAAATCGCTCCACTCAGTCCCACCCTTGTCCCGGCCTTTCCCTCTCTGGCTTCTGTTCAATTTGCTTTGTCAGGTACCATGATAATAAGGCGTGATTCATTCACCGCAGCTCGGCCCGGGGAAAATGTAATCGTTGAATGAACGATGCTTCACCGAGCTGTGGATAATTGCAGGGGTGGCAAAACGGTTCTGCGTCGCGCTAGGTCGCAGCTCTGCGACTAGGGGAATGTTGTCCCGGCTCGAGGGACGGTTTTCGTTAACCCTCCTCTATGCTCCGGACCGAAATGATCTTCTACGAGTTTCATTTATTTTGAGGTTTAACACGTTCACTTCCACACTACGAGGTATCGTGTAGTGAGCGAAGCGTCTGTACCGAAACTGCCAGCTTCGAGATATCTCGTAGTTTCTTTTTTTATTACAGAAAATCCATTTTAGTACTATATCTGCAACGAAATATTATTAGACTATATTTTATGAAAATCCATGTGTTTTCCTTACAATAAAATCATGGCGCCTAGGACAAAATCATCGAAGCGTTTGTTTTTCCTTAAGTACAGTAGTTGAAGCTTTTGGCCCCTGCGACCTAACGTGACCTTGAATGACGTTAACTCGTCACACGAGACACTGTCAGACTATAGGGTTCTGTATAAAAAAATTGAATTGACCTTGAGATCACCTAGGACCCTCCACCTAGAACATCGAAAGATCTCCCCGACGGGACAGAAAATTTGTCGTTCGATCGATCTCGACGGAAACCCGATCGGTCAGTTTGATAAAAATCTGTCTGCACAAGTATTAGCACGAAGTAGCAACGTTATGAAGCGTGTCCCACGAGGTGCGCGCGTAGCCGACGCGAGTTTGTTCCAACAGCCACCGACTTTCTCTGTCGCTCTCCTCGCTTCGAGAGATCCGTTTAGGTCGACGGCCTCAATCTTTCGATCGAGCGAAAATAGATCCACAAGTGCTCTTCGTCAACTGTATATATCGCCGCAGAGATCGGTAGTACTCGCTCTCCTCCGCCCGGATAAACGCGAAAAAGTTGCAGCCGGTTGCTGCGAGCCACGTCGCATTTCCGACATCTCCGTTCACGATCCAGAGCGATCGCTCTCGCGTAAATCTTCCATTTCCGCGAAATACCGTTCGCGTCCTCCTCGCCGGAGACGCGTCGACGATCGTCGGTGTTGGAACAAACGAAATAGAAGCTAAACGTTTCGTATAAATCTAATTTTTTTTTAATTGTCGCAAAAAGAAACAATCTTCCGGTTAATCCCTCGACTCCATAGACTTTGAAACATTGCTTTGATTGGCGTAGAATGTTTTTGCATTTAAATTCGGCAGCGTGCAGCTATGGAAACAGCTACATGCGCAGTTGCATGCTTTCGAATAATGTAAATTACGTTGTCGAACAACGCAAACTACGCCTCGTAAACGAAAAAATAGGACTTTTGAGGACGATCTCTTATCTAGCGTTTTTAACTACTGCAAAAACCTCTTTGTATTATTGCACCCTCCGCACCCTCGCAATCCTGGAAAAAAACGAAATCTACTCGCTCAATTAGCGTGTGCCTGAATTTCGCGAGGAAAGCGCGCGTTTCAGAATTCGTGTCCAGCAAAATGAGCGATTGGATAACGTTGGCGAAGTTTTGCAGCGAATCGTTCGTTCCTGGAAGCATCGGTAGCGAGAGATACACGAGGCCATCTGTCAAAGTTTGTACGCTCTTCCGAGAAGTTCGCTCTCACGCCTCCTCCGTATCGAACGGCTCTCGAGTGTTTCAATCGGCGCCCGATAGAAACGCGGCGCCAATCGGCTCTGCATAAATGCCGTAAAACTCGACGATCGTTCCACTTGGATTCAGCGCGATAAACCCGCGCCGCGTCTCGTCGCGCCACGCCGCGTTGCGTTGCGTTGCGCGTAAACGGCGGTCGCGACTCGTTGGAAAATTTTTTAACGGTCCGCGCCCCGTGCGCGCGACTCGCTCGATCGATCCAATATCAGATTCCTCCGTACGTCGACGAAATTCTTCGCCGCCTCGATAATTCCTAGGAGGATCGTCCCAGCGGTAGGGATACGATTTTAACAGTTACGGTGGAGATCTTTCCTTCGGCAAGAATAGATTATTTTCGTAGTTACATAAGTACAGTGAATTATATGTATAGGCGAAAATGATTTCATGCATTTTAATATTCACGTTCTAAGAAGCTCGCCCGAGTTTTGAAATATTCCGACTGTTTTCCTTCGCGGTGATGTAAAACGCGTGCAATCGAATTTCCGAGAGCTGTTTACATTCGTAGAATCCAGTTCGTTGGAAATTAATCGATCTGATAAGTAGAATGTATATGGCTCGCCGGAAGTGCAACGAGATCGATGACAAAATCGGATCGTGCGACGAGCTAATTGATCCGTGGAAACTCGGCGCGCGATCTGTTTTCGAAGTACATAGATATTTAATCGAGCAGCGGGAAATCGTCGATAAAGAACCGTAGATGGAAAACATTGTCTGTCCACGTTTTCACGCGTGTCGCCTGGTGACCCAGCTCCGCGACCACTGTGATAATAAAGTGTAAATAAATAATTTACATTTTCCAGAAAACGTGAATTCGCGCGTCGTTCGCGTTACTTCTCATGGATCGAACGTCATCCTTCGTTTGCTTCTCGTCAACTCGCGCATAGATCGCGCGGAGGGTTGAGAAATTCCTGTGCGAAGTTTCCTTTTGTTCGATTCTCTTTTTCAGCCGAAGTATGCGGCGGCACGAGCACCAGCCGGCCGCGTCGTTGGCGCGCGGGCGCGCGATCGCGGAAAATGTGGAATGTACGGTAAAATAGCCGCGGCAATTAGCACGCATAAGCATATGAGGTTGTCGTTACGTGTGCGCGGCTTAATTCCCCGAGTCTTTTTACCTCTACAGCCTCTATCTAATCTTCCCCTCGGTTCCCCTACTCGCCCCTCCCCCTCGTGTCCCCCACCAACGCGATACACACGCGTTCGCTACCGTTGTCTGTTTTACAGTCGCTCTCTCAAATACTCCCACTTGTCCTCTCCCTATCTCTGCATGCTTCTGCCCCACACACTGGCCGCGAGCATAAACACGATACGTAATGTCTGCCTACCAGAGTCCAAATACGCGGCGCGGCGGCATAGGCTCCCACGCGATTCCCGTCGATAAAGGCATCTTATTTAAAGGAAGCGAGACGAGCCCCATCCCGTTCCTGCCGTGTTCGTTCGGGGTGCCCGTAAGCGCGTTTCCTACGTTCGACGGGGCGCACCCATAATTACGGCATTCGGCGGCCTGCTTCTTCAACCTCTCGCCTGATCCCCGGTTGCTGCTCTCTCTGATCCTGGCAATCGCGACGATGCGATGGCGCCTCGGTCCATTTACAGTGACTCAATTGATCGAGCACCCTTTGACCCTTAAAGGGAGAAGCACCCGTACACGGCTTCTACTTTTTATCGGTGCTTAGGGGTTTGCGGCGAGCAGGCCAACTAATCCTCTCCGGAGCTTCGAGGCTACTGCATTTAACATGTATAACAACAAACGAAAAACATTTTTTTTGGCCGTTTTTTGGCAAATTCTAACGAGATAGATGCTTGTCGTATTTACAAAGAATTTCGACTAATGAATGAACGGGGCTCCGACAGTATTAACCCTTTGCACTCGAAGCTATATTAACTTGAAAATTACACATTTCTGCCAACCTAGAATAATTAAATTCTATATTATTTTTCTTCATTTTATGGATATGAAATTTATATAATGTACTACATACTATATACTAATGTCAATATAATAATATAATATACTGATATAGTATACACTTAAATGTTTAGTAATTGATTAGATGCCAGCTTATTTAACGATTAAAACTCGTGAGTCGTCGCTCGAGTGCTAAGGTTTAAATATTTATTAATACATAAAACGATATTTATGTAAATAATTCGGAGCCCAAAGATTCGACGTGTTTCTCTTGCGTCGCTATCAACAGACGTTCTAAACAAATTGATTTTCTCGGAGAAGGTTCGCCGAAACGAGGCGTACAAGTTCTAGCACTATTCTTTTCCCCGTCCCCTGCCCCCCAGAAACAAAAGATAACTGTTTGCTTCGATCTCCAGCTGAAATCGCTGTGCGAACGGGGTAACGGTGTGCGCACGTTGGCTACCACGTGTGTCCGATTATTGCCGGGACAACGAGTTTCCGAGCGAATCTGCGAAGCGCCACGCGAAACGTTCGACGGACCCGCCCGCCGCGCGCGTGGGCAGAGCGGCGTCGTCGTCGATCACTGAAAGCGCGCATGCCAATATGTACACAGAGACGAACACCACCAGCGGAGGAGAATTGGTCGTTGTTCGTACCGGATTAATTCGCGATAGGGATCTAACCGTCCGGTCGTATAATAAAATAATAAAAGTTCACGGGTCATTAAGAAGCAGGAATAATACTAGCCGCGATCGAGATTACGATCGGGGGCATAACTTACGCGGGCGCACTACCGTATGGAACTTTTATGACTTATGATTATCATACCGCGATAATATCGCTACCATCCGACGAGGCGCCTATTTTTATCGCGATAATTAATACGGCTCCCTTTTCTTTCAATGCGGACATGCATCGCGGGTCTCGGTTAACACCGGCGCGGCGCGCGGCGGACGATAAGCCATGGGAAACTCGAATAAAAAGTGTAACGTACGCGACGTGTTAAATTGCAAATTGTATTTACATTACGGTAACCGTAGATCTCCGGGATCTACGTGCTGGCGTTGCTTAATAGATCCTGTTTTTGCGCGTACTCGGAGTACGCCTCTGAGACGTCTTCGGAGAACTCAATTATTAATTCCTGGAATTAGCACGAGGAGAAATATTTTTCAAAAATATCACACAAGATTTTCGAATCTACGATATATCTACTATATGTGTCTGCGCAAAGTGTGTCCCACCGTGTGGATGGCGGGGGGGCGTGTGCATGCGACAAGTCGGAACACGTTGCGCGTCCCGTCCCTCCCGTACATTGTACCATAAACGACGCGCGGTTAGAAAGTATGGTTCAGAATTCGCAATCACGTCGTCGTGATACGGTTCTTTTTTCGCTCGACGAAAATAGACGAGAGAATTCCTATCGGCGCGGCGTGGCGATACGCGATGCACGATCATAACGCGCATACCGTGCACTATGCGATACGCGTGTTGCACGCGAATAAACGCGCGAAAAGAAGAAAAAATATGAAGGTCGTACGCTGGAATTCCAACGGTGCAATGACACTCCCGCGAGAGACCGAGGCGAGGATCAATAGCTTTGTTTTGAAAGCTGCTGTGGCTCGCCGCGTGCTGCGACCAAACAACCACAACCCGCTGACAGCCTTCGGCTTCAGCCAGCTTGTTAGCCCGAGTTTATGCTCCCGACGGAACAATACACCCGCTCTCTTCCGTCCCGAAAATCCCGTTTCGCCGAATTTTCATGGAGACGATAATTAATAATTTTTTAGTCGCATTTTCAACCCTCCATGAATTTTGAATCTTGAATTTTTCCTATTAGAATTGTCCCCCACTTTACCCTTCCTCTTCTACCACGTTATTCGCTCACGCTTCAGCACGGTCACGTGACGCCTCTGTCGCGCATGTGTCGCACTGTCACGTGACTAATCCGAATGACCGAGAGGGGGTAATCGTATGACCCTTGGTTCCCCCGGTCCGGCGCCACTGCTATAGCGCGCCGCCCCATCAGCGTAGCCTTCGACTCGAATGCTGCAAGCTCTAGACTCTAAACGCTCGATGTCGAATAATAGTTCCCATGAATATGAATGTTTTACTCGTCCATGCTCGCACATGTTCAACGTTCACAAACGCTTTTGCTCAAACGGAAAAACTCGCGAAAGTTTCGACTTGTTGGCTTTTAATTATTCAGTTATTCGGTTACAGTTTACGCGTTTGGATTATTATTTGCTAAAAAAAGAAGAGGGAATAAAAAAATGTCTGAAAGTAGCAGTTTTTAATTTTTTTCCCATGTGATTCCTACCAATGTTTAAACATCGAAAAAAAAATAATGTCGGTCGCGATGCGAGAATAAATGTAAATTTTCACGTGCGTTATCTTGCCGCAGCAAATTCTAAAGAGAGACACGTCTAATTACCGCTGAAAGCACGAAAGAGCCGAAACTTTCGGAGAGATTGAATCGGCAAAGAAGTGTGACGATGAATTAATCGGTCGACTCTAAATCACCGGGGGCCAGAAACTCCGTGATACGTGTTCGCTTCCTCCGAAGCGGACTGTCGCCGCCTCGAAAGTCGTTATGAGTTAACATTCCTTTTCCGATAAATCTGCGCCGAGTCCGGCGCCAATGCTACGCTTTATCGCAAAGTGCACCTTGCGAGAGGAAGAGAGGGAGAGAGGGGGGGAGAACTTGTTATATATTCTAACGTAATACCCATGCGGTAGGTTGCAGAAACCGGCGAAAATTTATACCCCATAATTCATTCAGAAATAACGAAACGCCGTTTTCCCGGGGAACGATTTTTGAAACCGGTGCGCGGTCCCTCGAACGTCGATAAATACCGGGGCGATATTAATTACCGACTTTTATCTCGTTCTGTTGCGCATTTATTGATTGCCGCCATTAGTCACAATACCTGGCCGGTATTTATACACGAAAATTCGACTCGATCAAGGGGAAATGTATTTCTCGAAAGATCTCTTCTCTCTCAGCATTCTTGAAAAAACATGAAAATCTCGAAAATTCTCGTGGTACACATTGGTGGTGACTCGCGTATAGGCGCTGTGGAACTGCATCACCCCTATTTCATTTAATATAACGAGTCCTTTTGTCTTTAATTCTTTCTTTATACAATATACAATCCTTAATCTTAGTATCAATAGCCACCTTTCACACAATTTTACAAAAAACGCTAAATATTCTCTGGAGCAGCACCGCCCGCTAATTTTAGCCGCGAGCGCCGCCACTGGTATACATATTTCAGAATCGGTGAAAAAAATTTCAAACGAGTGGTTGGAAGCAAAAAGTAAAAAAAAAAAAAGAAAAAGGAAGACCCAGCGAGAGCCACGCCAATCGGGAACGCCGGACGATCGGATCTGTGCGGGGAAACGGAGAGTAGAGGGGGGGGCGGTGCTGGAGCTTGTTTAGCCGGTGGCGAAGGGCAAACATTCGCAGTCGTGGGGTTTCGGGTGCGCGCAAGCAACTGCGTGTGCTCGTGGAACACAGGGAGGTTCAGGGAGGAATTGGAAGCCGGTTAGGGAAGCCGAGAGAGCGGGTACACACTACCGACGGAGGTCGTAGAAGATAGAGCACATGAAATAAAGCGGAGAAGAGTGGAAAGGTAGCTTTAGTTATGTAGAAATAGATAGACAGAGAGACGGGGGGGGGGGAGAGGAGCGAAGGAAAGAGAAGAAGGATGCAGACTGGCGTGGCAGCCGACTGAACAAGGAAAGGGAGACGGATAGAGCGGAGCATGACGAGGCGAGCGAGACAGAGGGTAAAGAGAGGTTAGGCGGCGCCTGGTATGTGGCGCCTTCACTGGCGTCGGGCCATCTTTTATTCTGCCATTACAAAGCGTCAACACGTATCTTATATAGGCAAGACACGGTTGGAGAACCTCAGAAACATTCGTGTCCTCTGCGCTCGTGTGCGCCGCGGCGAGAACGCTCGCGCGCACCTATACCCGTCTCTGCGTGTGCGTTTTCACGCACGCCTCCGCAAACGCGCTATCTCTCACCGTCCCACGGGCGCCCGCGGGCGTGCGTGTCACCCGTTACACGCACACACACACTGTACACGTATCTGCGCGCCCATTGTCGTCGTGGTGCGCGCACGCACACCTTCCCCGAGTCCTTGTTTCCTGAAGATGCTGACAGCGGGGCTGATTGCAGTTAAGCACATTCGCGTGTTCCCCGATCGTTCGGGACCTTTTCCACGCACCCCCCTCCCTACGCCCCGTTTCCATAGGGCGAGTTTGTACGAATCCCAACGTCCCCCACCGTGGACGTGTGTATTACACCTCGCGGACCTGGCCGAAATGATTTTGTTCGTTTTTATCGCTCTTTTGGGATTCAGTCTTGTTCCGACATTAGACGACGACGTTTTCTTCGTAACAGGACGATCACCATCCCCCCCCCCCCCCCCCTCCTCCCCCCCCCTCGATGTTGTTCTCCGCTCGGCACCGCTTGACATAATCGTTATTATTGCGAGACGGTATTCAAGCATTAGAGTTTCCTATAAATAGGTATACAACGACTTCGTTACTGTTCCTTTTTTTCGCTGTCGTTCTCGCTGCCATCGCTTAATTATCTATCGCGGTGCGGTTTTTGCGCGATAAAAACGTTTCATGATAATTCACTTCGCGGCAGCGAGCTCCCGAAGTACGTACACACGTACAACGTAAAATTGATCGTGAGTCACGACTAATTTTATTATCAGCCCATTGTGTCTCCGCACGATTGCCGAAGGTTAAATGTTAAATGCTCCGTAGCGTACTTTTTTGTACAGAAAATCACTCGTTTTTCTCAACAATCTTGTTCGCCGCTTCTTTTCCTCGTCGTCTCTCGATCTCGAGACCAGTGAGAACGCTCCTTCGTTCGTTCCGTTCAAATCTAAGATTATCCTTCTACCCTCGATTCGCTCGTAGTCCATTCTCCGAAGCGAACCTCTCCAAGCACCTGTTGCGAATTCATCTCGAACATATTAAATTCAACCGAAGCGTATCAACAGCAATTTCCGTCGTGTCTTTCGTCTCGTCTCGTCCCGTCTCGGCGAGGCTCGTTTCCCAGGAAACTCTGCCCGACGATTGTACATACATTTCACCTGACACCGGCTATACGTGGATCGCTACGCGCACTTTTGTAACGTCGCGTAGGTGTTTCTAATTCCAACAGAATCCTTCTCTGTAACTCTCGAAGCGACTCGGTACGCGCCACGGCGGAGGGGGCTTCTTAGATCCCAAAGCTCCCATTTTCTTAGATCGAGACCTCGCTGTTCCCCCACGGCCCGATGCGTTTTGTCGCGCGTGTGTCACAATGTCACGTGACTAGTCCGGTACTGGCAGAGAGAGGGTAACCGTATTCCCCTCGATTCGAGGGCGGGACGGTTCGACTCCTCTAATCGAATTCCCGTGAAAGTCGTCGCACGAACGACTATCCTTTCGCGCGATTCGCGTTTAAGGCGTTCGTCCTCGGCTCGGCGACTCGTCGACGCGGTCACCTGTCGCCTGTGACGCGCGTGTCCACGCGATTGCCTCGCGATTTACACAAACTTTTTCGCCTGCACGGCTGTGCTCATCGATTTATGCAAGCTTTTTTTTATCGATCTCTGCGACGTCGCCGTCGCCGCCGCCGTCACCGCCGTGAGACGGAGCCGCTCGGGAAACACAATGCCACCGCAGGCATTTTCAGGGGCCGTGAATCATTGCGCGCCGTCTCCCGCGTGGTATCGGCTCGGAATCGGCGCGTGAGAAACCGTTTTTTTGTCACGTCGATCGATAATTAAATTCCAACTCCGAGCGAAATTCCATCATAGCCGGCCGGTCGCTCTCCGTGGAAATCCATCGCGCGGGATCACCGCTCTTGGGAAATGTCTAACCGGTCCAGCGACGGATGGAAGAATGTTTCAAATCGGAGTTTCCACAGGATCTTGGAGAAGAGCACGGACCCCAGGGTTTTTCTTAGATCGAGACTCTAGCTAGTGAAAATAAATAATTAAATAATTCGTGCGGTTGCAGATGTAACGTAATGCTTGTAATTTTCTATTTTGTTAAGTGAAAAGGAGATGTCGAACAAATTTATGTTACCGTCCAAGCTTGCTCGTTTCGCAAATGTCATTTGGCGGCGAGTAATCGCAAATAGATATCTGCGAAACGCAATGTTTTCGAGCGTTGCGCGCAAGCTATTTGCACTTTCTAACGACAGAAAGAAATTGTGCATTACCGATAAATCGGCGGGAGACGCGGCGGCGGCGATGACCAAAATGACCTTTTAGTGGAAACCCAAGAGTCTCTCGTACCGTAAGCTGATATCGAGAATAGACGGGTCGCGGATACATCGGTGGAACGATGAAAAATCGTCGGATCGATCGTTCGATTCCAGCGGCCGATCTCGAATCAATTTCGAGGCTCTGAAATAATTGCGGCGATCGCGAGCGGACGTTGAAAATATGCGATATTTATCTAGTCGCGAACGCGGAAAATTCGGTTATGCAACCGTCTAATAGATAACGCGAAACTTAAATAGATTTTGCTGAAAGATATACACGATCTCGAAGCGATCCGACAATCGGAACACCGGGAGCAGCCGAGACGTTTTTAATTTTAATTCATTAATTTTATTAGCAGTGTCCGCGATCGTACGGTAATCGAAGTGTATCCTCACGAGAGAATGATAAATTATTCGAAAGTCCGACCCAGTTTCACGTCGTGGCGATCTTGATAACAGACCTTCGGGAACGCGTCCTGGAAACTAACATTAACGTTAAGTATAAAAACATTCATGGTCAGAGATCTTGGTCCCTTGAGGACTGGCCTCAAGGTAAGCTACTAGTTTCATATTTTACTCTCCACACCGTCGTCTAGTTTCTCCAAGTTTCCGATTACACGTAAGATCACGTTGAAAATGATGCTTGGCTTACCTGCGGGCCGATCCGAGGCAGAGATTGATTGATGTCGTGCCGATATTGAAAACAAGAGAGGATCTCGCAACAAAATTTTCCTTCGAACGCAGCAGAGAGAGAGAGAGAGAGAGAGGCAGAGCGGGAGAGAGAGAGAAAGAGAGAGAGAGAGAGAGAGAGCACCGGACGATTCTAATTTCGTCGTGTGTTCCGGTTACCACGACTGCAAAAGATAAGCGGTTTAACGATCACGCGTTGGATCGTTACGCGCTTCGCTTTCAGCAGCGTTTGCTCGATCGAACGATCGTACACGGAAGGCAATATACATATACACACCAATACATTTTATGCAATTCGATCGCATCGTTCCGCTGGTTATGAATCATTTAGGAATCTCAATTGCGTTGAACTTCGGTCCATCGTGAAAAGAGAATGTACCACCTATAATTCTCGTGACGACGCGACAAATTACGGGAGAGAGAGAGAGAGTGTGAGAGACTGCCCGTATACTTTCTACCGAGAGTCTACAAAATCGTTCCCCCTCCCCCCCTCGTCTTTTATTATTTTCGATTTCGAACATATTCGTAGAATCACGATTCGGGATAGATTTCCGTCGGGATGTTCGATGTTCGACGAAATCATCGCTACCCGTCGCGACGCTGCGTTCTCAGAAGCGTATTCCGCTCGATCCCGAAACTCTACTCGGAAACAAGCCGCATATATATCCGCGGCCGTTTCTGCTGTAAGATTCCCGTCGGATAGTATATCACCGCAGTGTTCTTATTTCCCCTGGCTATCTTACATCGGCAACGACAGACAGGATCGCTCGAAGGAACGCGGTGCACTCTCTCGGCTCTCGTAATTGTACGCAGCAAGCGGCAGCAGCAGCAGCACCAGCAGCAGCAGCAGCCACAGCAGCAGCAGCAGCAGCGTCCCGCGAGAATGTTAATTTTAGAAACCCGCGGCCAAACAAACCAGGAATGGTGTTGCATGGCAGCGTGCCCTCTTTGATCCGTCATTGCCTGCAACATAGGCGCCACTGGCCGCATACATCTCCGTTATCGCGGTCGAACGCCGCTTGGCTAAACTCTCCTCGTGGTTCCTATCGCTCGGCCTCGACTTGGCTGTTCAATTAAATGTATCTACACATGCGAATGACCCCCGTACGTGCACGGCCGCCTGCTTGCCTGCCTGCCTGCCTGCGACGTGGAAACAGATCATGCTCGGGAACGAGCCGCCTTGCAACACGGCGGCCCCTCCTATCCCTCTTTCTTTTTTCGGGCCGGTGCGCGCGTTTGCGCGAAAATTCCGCCGCGACCCACGGTGCCCCGACATCGTCGAAACCCGGGCTAAACTCGGGCCTAGCAGGATCAAGGCAGTCAAAAATCACCAAGTTTCAACTCTGTATCTCGTCCGTGAGGGTAGTTACGGGTTTTTCAGCACGTTTTCATTGAATCGCGAAAATTCTGAAAAAAATCTGACAGATTCGGCAGATCCAGCCGCATACCCGAGAATTTTTTCCGATTTTTCGGCCGCGAACTCCGGTTTGCGAAAAACGTGAACCTCGGTGAAAATTATGCAACGACCAGCCCGAGGAGCTCCAACGAACCGGAGGCACGCGAGAGAGATAAAGGAACACGACGGTAACGAGAGTTTTCCGGCGCGGCGCGGCGGCGACTCGTGGAAACGGTGAAATCGAGTGGCTTTTAACGTGGCCTGTACAAGCACGGAGTTGCCGGGCGAACACGTACACGTACGGGCATACACACATGAATACGTACACCGAAACGCAAACAATCAGAAGTTTATCGGCGATGGCCGGCTTTCTCGTGCGGGCTACGCATGTCGTTAGGTATGCGACACGTATGGTGTACCTACACACGGAGCCGTACGGTCGTAGAAAGGCCGTTTGAAGGACAAGGGTCATGTCTGACGCCGATATATACAGGGTGACTCGAAACCACAGGACCATACGCGCTACAAGTTTCAGGCTGATAAATAACATTGGCATCGAAAGATTATACACGAAAGACACTGTGCCCAGGGTAATTGTTAGGTGAACAAATTTATTTCGTGGCTCTAGCAACTATTATTATATTTCGAACTTATTCTTACCGGGATCATCAATCGCAGAGAGTTGGTTCGCGACGATGCGAACCAGCGGTACCAGCCAATGACGCCGGGCCTTCCGCGGTCCGAGACGCTTCGGAAGTGAGGTTGTCTCGCGGCGAGAATAAATATTCGAGTGTTTATAAAAAGCACTGTTCGCGCGTGGAGTTGCGCGGAAATCCTCGCCGCGCCGGTAAATCATTCCCGTATGAGCGGCGGACGATTCTTCGGGGGGGTAAATAACGGCTGCTAATAAATTTCCGCGCCGGCGGGAAAGAGAAGAGCGAGCGCGCAATGGAGGAGGGGTGAGCACCGAGAAGAAACATGCGGAGAGGCATCGGAATTAGTCCGATCCTCCCAGAAATCGTTGCCAGGACCGTCGCAAGGAAGGCCGCCTGATAAATCGAACGCGCGTTCACTTATCGATGCGCGGAGAGACGATTCCTCCGTTTTCAGCGGAAAATTCGATGACTAACGTTATCGGGCAGCGTTCCAATCACGGCTTATTTAACGGTAATAGTTCTTCCAATATTTCAAGCTCGGCCAATGAATTATCGCAGCCCCACTTGTATAAATTAACGATTCAAACTACAGTCGAAATTGAAACCATCAATTTTTCTGATCTATCGAGTTCTATCAAATTCGAGCAACTGTCGGGACACCCTGTGCGCAGCTTGATCAACGACTCCGCAGGTTCGTCGGATAACGTGTCGGCAGGAATTCCTAAGATCGTCGCACATTAGGAAACAATCGGACGGATTAAACAGAAGTTCTTTTCTCTTCCGAATCTTGGCGATCGAGTTTTCTGCGATTGATCGAACGGTTATCTGTTTGTATAGGCCGGCGGCCTTCTGATTGTGAGATCACAGATTTCCAGATGATGCTTTTAGACGATAAGCACCGGCTCGCTGCTGCCAGAGATAGTGCATCGCCGCCGGCCGTGTTATCAACGGAATATTTTCAAATTCGCACGACCTACCTACAGTTAACGGTTCGCGAAAATTTTCATTGATAATCAATTTAACGTCCAATGATTTCTCCCCGATTCGCCCGGAATCATATTCTCGGAACCGATTTTGAAGGCTCTCTGTGTTTATTACGACACGATAGTTCAAACTTTTTTTTAAACTTTACACGACAGTTCCGAACAGTTCCGAACCGTTTCTGACCCGATTGCGTTAGAGCACAGCGCACTCTATCGGCACTATTGTTTCCCGTCTGAAGGTACCTGGCTGGGTCTACGAAAAAAAAACAAAAAGGGAAAAAGGAACCGCGTGTGAACGGGGCTTTATGCGAATCGCGACGACGACGCGACGCGACGCAGAGTGCCAATGTCTTTTCCCAGTTGGGTCAAACACCCTGAGGCTTAGATAAGATTCCCAACCTTGGCACGGCCGAGCCGAGTCGGCTAACTATAATACGTAACGTAGGTGCGCTTGCAATACACGGGCACGCGCACCCGCGTACGACGCTGCGCGTGTAATCAAAACGACTCGACCCGCGGCGCGCGCGCTCGCGCGTTCCCTCCTATCAGGTACAAAACAACCATTCCGGGAATGCCGAGAAAATAGCCTAACCCCACCGACATGTGGAAGTCTGTCGCTAATGGTAACGTGTTTGTTTCGCACGATAATGTATCGTAAATATTTGTACCGTTTCCAGAAACGTGATATTGTAGATACGCGGTACGGAGCGCACGCTTCTTATCCGAACAACCGGTGAAACACAACTCGTGTTCCTGTCCCCGATACTGTTTGTATCCCAATTGTAGCGTCCACGACCATAACGGCGCGCGCGCTCAGCATCCGAAGAAACGGCACAAAGGGTGAACGACCCAATTAAAAATATTGGCCTCGTTCCGATTGGTTTTCACGAGGTTTTCGATAGACATTTTCCGGGGAAAACTGTTTCGAAAACTCCTTCGACACCCTGAAATGGGCGGTTCCTGAGGTGATTCGAAGTGACTTCGAGGCTTCGCTTAGGAATTATTAACGAAAACCAGGGGAATCTATTGAGGATCTTTTACGTGGGAAAAGATTGGACTCAATCGATCTCGCAGAAAAAAAAAAGAAAATGTTTAATGATATAAAAAGAATAAAGTACAAGGCGCGGAGGCGAAAAACAAGGAACGACCTTAGTCAAGGAACGTTGCTCCGTTCACGGTTTTCGGACCTGGTCCTGCATCAAGCAGAGTCGCGCAATGGAAAAGTACATCAAAATACATTATTTCTAATAGAATCGATCAGAGCGCAGCTACAGCGGACGGACTCCGGCGCCGAGCCGGAATCCGTTTACCATGAACGAAGCCCCGGCGGACATTTTCAAAAGGAAAATTGTCGATTAAAATTACCTCAGGAACCGCCCATATCCGGATGTTGAAGGAGTTTGCGAAACACCCTGTAGAATCAGCCGTGGAAACGTGAAATAATACGTACCGCGCGGCTACGTAAACGAGGACAGTTAACCGAGACGAGCCGCGGCGAATTCCAACAATTGCTTCTTTATCATGATGCCCGCGGTACCGACGGAATTGCTTTATTACAGGGTTCAATTTGCTTTCAATTTTCCAGAGTCGCTCGCTAGTTCGCCGAGGCAGATATAATACTCGCGCCGCAGCGTTGATTCACAGCGAGGTCGTTGTTCCTCGGACCGTTTATTCATTTTTCCCTCGTTTTTTGCCCCATAGACTCTCGCATATCGAATAGTCTATGCATAATTATATGTATACGAGCCGTTCACATGCCAAATCGATTAACTCAACTTTTTGAAGTATTTTTAATTTAAGCGTCGAAGCTCAGTCATAACTTTAGTTATTTATTATTTTTCCAAATAATACAGATTAACACCACTGAACGACAAACTTCTTTTGATCGCCGAATAATAAATAATTTATTTCAGAAGCCATTCTGATTGACAGTGACAAAAAGAAACGAAGGGCTTCCATCGAGTTTCGATCCTTTTGTTTTAAAGGGAATTTTGAGAAACAACGTATATTATTTCATCGCGTTTCTCCACTTTCTGTTTTATGGATTATCTCTCTAGTTTTGAAGAAATGGAACGGTGAATTCTGAATAAAAGCTTCACCGAGGTAGGATTTTAAACGAGATTAAAAATAGTGGGAGGACCGAAAGAGTTTATGAAAAAATGTTGTAGCCGTGATAAATATTGATTTTCCGGAGGAGAGAAATTGTCGTAAGAACATGGCTGTCGTTCAGTGTCGTTGGAAGCTGGATTGTTGACAGAGTGTCTTTGCGGGCCGGCAGGATTAAGTGTCTTGTCATTACCTAGGGGGATATACAGCTTTATAGCGAATGCGTCGAAGCAGTTTGAAGGGGTCACAGCGGTTTACTGGCGGGTTATCGCGCAACTGGATCAACACGTAGCCGGAACCATTGTGATTATTACGATCCCAGTGGCCATTATTTATGGGCAATGCCCCCCCCGATACAGAATCAATCGACTCTCTCGTTTCGCTGGCGCGCTTCTGTGCACCGATCTTTCGTTTTCGCTAAAACCTATGCTTCGTCTACGAGCAACACGAATAAGTGACACTTAATTACGCGAAGAAAATCTCTACCGTCTTACGGAGCTTCGCGTGTACGGCGAAGCCTCGATCTAAGAAAACGGAAACGATCCGGAGCCAAACGGCACACGCGATATGGGCACCTTATCTCGTCCAAAAGTATAATTCACAAGCGACGGAAATATTTCACGTCAGAGGTATTGAATATTTATATAACGTTCGATTCTTGACCTTTAATTAGCGGTTCTACCAAAGCGTTCGCTCGTTTCGTTTCTGCGTGCACGCGTGTCGCGCGTGTGAGCAAGTTAAGCGAAAATGAAATATCAAATTGATCGCGGCTAATTAACAGTTACGGCGAGTTTTTACGATGTCGCCTACAGAAACCATTTATCATCTATACAGCATAAACTGGTATGTAACTGGTTGATATTTATAGATATTGTTCTAGGCGGTGTAAAGCATAGCGATCCGCTTTCTCGAAAACCGATTAGAATAGCTTTTACTGTTCCAAGTGATTTTTATCCTATTTTTTTATCGCGACGCACCTCACGCGAAAAATCTAAAAAAATTCGCGAACAACGATTATACCCGTACGCCGGTACTGTAAAAATATAAAAGATCTCGCTCTTGAACTTGGACGCGAGATCTCGATTTTTTCAGGATTTTGATTTTTACCAACCGGGACGCCCTACTTAAAAGTCTGCAAATAATTACAGTACGTGGATCCGGGTATTTGAAGTGTGTCAGAATTTTTTCAGCAGCGTCGTTTCCACGGTGAACGAATCGTTGCCATGATTTCGTTGCACCACTGCGGGGACGGGACGCGGAGAATCGTCAATGGCGGTTCTCGGGCCGGCTGCGAATGGTCATAGATAGGACACGAAAATTCGTGGTCCGTCACGGCGCGACGCGACGCGACGCGACGGCCACGACGGGCACGACGCGCGACGGTCACGACGGCGGCGACGGCGGCGGCCGACGCGACAAGCGTCCTTGCTCCAACCACTCGCGCTACTACCGATGACGTAATCGTCGCGATACCCCGCAATCTTGGCGCCTCGGTAAACTCGTAATATCTATTTTTATCTGGTGGAAGCAGGGTTCCGCCCCGGCCCGCCCCGTCCCTGCTCGCACACAGCCAAGCCACGGCGTCGTACACTTCGACACACCCGTGTTGTGTTCCACCGTCTCTCCGTGTTCTTCTTCTTCTTCTTCTTCTTCTTCTACCTCTGTCTCTCTCCCTGCACCTCCTCTCTCTTCTTCTTCTTCTTCCTGATTCTTAACCTCTAAATTCAGCCTCACTCGAAATGACCATTCTCGAACCGGGCAGCAGCGTCTTTGTGCCGTTAGCCTAACCTGTTAATTATTAAACGAATCGTGCGATTTTAATTTGATCTGTTCAAAATTTATATTAATTCCGAGCTCCTTCTCCAGCACGTTTGCCGTTTGACTGGTCCGAGCGGTGGGGATAAAATTTGCACAGTTACGGTAGAGACGTACGCGACACTTACGGAGGAGACGCTATAATAATCCGTGTGCTATTGAAAATGCTTTGAACACGCGTACCCCCGGTTAACGCGCCCGTATAAAATTATCGTCGTATTTTCGCGAGATTGTTGGACTCGAAAAAAGTTCACGACAATCGCACAAGCTAATTTAAATATTTTCATGCTAATCGTTTATGCTTTCTCGCTCGGTTCGACATCGGTATCTCAATTATCCTATCATCGGATTAATCCGACGCGATATGTACGTCCATTCACGCAACGCACGTATCGTACATACAGCGTATATCCGTTTCGAGTGTCTACACGTGATTATTTGTATAAGCGTCGGAGATACAGAAACATATTTCAGATGAAAGTAAGTCGGTATCTTGTGGGACCTATCGTGACGATAATCGTTTGACCTTGAGATAGTGCTGCCGCGTCTTCCGAAGGTCTCGTTCGAATGTTTAAATGGAACCTTGTATTTTCGATCGTCGGGTTATTAACCTTCGCCGACATTATGAACAAGACGTGCCTAGCGATACGAAACATTTTCCTTTCCTCAACATGGATACGTTTTAGGGCTGCGGTTCATTCAAAAATTTGCGAGTCCTTTTTTCTGGTCCGATTACTGGGTCTAGCAATTTTAATTCGTGAATAATAATAGTGACGCGGCCGTAAACGTGACTGAGGAACCAGTAACGTTTGGCGTCGGATCGAGAAAATCTTAATAATTCAGGGGCGGCTACAGTTTCGCGAAGGCGCACGACGATAAATAAACAAATGCGATACTTTGTTTGCCGCTGTCTCGACGGAGTCCAATTTTCTAGCTTCGTCGAATGGCGAGCGCATGCCCAGGTCCGAGCCAACGGTAAAAAGAGATAATTAGCCTGCTAGATCCTCTGGATCCTCTATAAGTCTTTTGCGGAAGAGCGCGAAAGAACGCTCGCGTTCTTCGAACAGCTCGAAGCATTGGTTCGCTGGACGACGCGTACGAGTAGGCGAAGCTCCGGTACAAGATCGGGGGTAGTCGCCGCATCTAGCGGAGGCTTCTCTTCGACTTTTTTCCGAATCGACCTTCAAACTCTTTTTCGTTTGCATGGTTTTTACGGCGAATCTGTCCATCTCCGTCTGGCCTCTTGTCTACTCTCGAATCTGGCGCCGTCATTGTCTCCACGACAGTTGGCGAGACGCGTGGGACTTCCCGGCGACGAGTCGAGTCCTTTATGATACCGCGAGTGTGCACGCCCGCAGCCTCTCGCCGAGCGCTTTCGACAGGATTGAAAGACCTCTCTCGTTAACGACGTATCTCATACGCGGGCTTCATGGAACTTCTTCTGAGAAATGAACTGACCGTATGGAACTATAAAAAAAAACCGAATTAATTTATTCATTTGTTCGAAGTTGCGCGACACTATTTACCGTTTCATGGCAAAAAAAAAAAAAATAGTTAAAATTTAGAAACGTAATATTTTATTATAAATTCGTAACAAGTTTAACAAGAACACTCGTAATAAAAATGATAAACAAATTAAAAAGTTTCTGATTTACAGATTTTAGGGTATCGGGCAGATTAAATAAATGCTGAACAACACGTGTGTTATGTATTAACAAATGTTTAATACCAAGAGTCTACTATATCAATTGAGAAAGCAATAGCGTCGCGATAGCATAGCACACGAAATGCGCGCGACGAATGTTGCTAGCTTTCTGCCAGCTCAAGTAAAGGGGGACCTTATATAACCCTGCAACGACGTCCCAAAAACCGTGTTTTTATTTAAATATACTCCTTATTAAAATAAGGAGAGGAACTTTCCATCCTTGAAGATACAAGGAGAGAGTTTCCTCCCCCAAGAAGCTACATATGGGGACGTCTTTGAGGAACTGCAACGGTCGGGTCGAGGTTCTGGCAAATGTCAACTAAATGACCAAAGCCTTGGACCCGACCACCTACGGCGTGCACTTGGGAAGGACGGAATTTTCACGTCCGAAAATTCCCTCTTTCCCGCGCACAGCATCCGCTACAAGATAAAAACCGAAACAGTGGAAAATTCCGATAATTTCAAAGAGCAAACGAATCTTCGTAAAATAATGTTTGGTTCTACCCTGCGCGGAGAAGTCAAAGTAATTTCGTTTTTCCTGGTTACAGGTGAGACCGGACAGAAGGAATGGTGTACATTAGCATATTGGGAGCTAGGCGGTCGAGTGGGTCGTCTTTACCCTGTGGAGCCGTCGACGGTGAACGTGTTCGATTCCCTCCACGACGGCGATGGCCTTTGCTTAGCGAAGCTAGCCGAGAACCATGTTGCGCCGCCCGCGGTCCAGAAAACAAGGAGCAAAATTGGTCTTGGTAAGGATTGTCGTCCGACGACGCGCGAGAAAAGAAAAAAGAAACAATTGAGGAATCAAATTTTTAATTTGAGTTATCGATCGTATTGAAATAACATAAATTGAATGATATCGGCGCTAGGTTCAATCAAAGTTACACTGAGAAGTAGCCTATTTGCAAAAAATGATTATCGGTCGATTGATTTTTGCAAATAGGCTACTGCTCAGTGTAACTTTGATCGAATTGAGGAATCAACAACTAAACCGTATTACGAGGGGGAAGACGACAGTAATATAATTGCATTGTGTCCGCAGGTGTAATGCTCAGTCAAGAAGCAGACGGTGTGTGGGCGTACAACAGATCTGAGAGCCCGATCTTCGTGAACTCGCCTACTCTGGATGATCCGGAGTCTAGAACGTTGCTCGTCTATCGCGTGCCTCCGGGGTTCTGTCTGAACATCTTCGACCGAACCAAAATACTACAGCTTCCATACGGCAGCAGCGGTACCGTAAGAACGACCAGCCAGGCCACAGGTTTCGCCTCTGGTCCAGTCGATATCAACTCCGTCCGTATCAGCTTCGCCAAAGGCTGGGGACCGAAGTACGCGAGACAGGAAGTGACGTCATGTCCATGTTGGCTCGAAGTTCTCCTAGCGCCGTGCAGGTGATCCCTGCGACTCGTCGCGAAGGTATTCAGTCTCGTCCATTTGCGCATCTTCCTTCATCTCGTCGTCGTCGTCGTCGTCGTATTCGACGAGGACCGATCTGTGAAAACTGACGCAGCAGCAGCAGCAGCAGCAGCAAACGACGATGCTCTCCGTCCCCCCCAAAGGCTGCCAACGGATACTCGAACGACGTGGATCGCCGCCAGCAGTCTTACCAAAGTACGCCGCCGCCGCCATACATCCGAGAAAACAACGTCGTTGTTTTGTTAACAGAGAAAATACGAGAGATGATCGCTCGACTAAGAGTGTTTTTATAATTATTGTATATCCTTGTGCCTGCGAACGGTTTCACATGGTACACTCGATTTATAATTACTCGTTAGCGTCGGAGGAACTCGGTTCGATTTACCTTTCGTCGATAATATCCTTCTCGATCGGTCGATAAATGCTGTTGCGCTTTCTTGATAATGTTAAATGAGATTTCACGAGAAAGAGAGAGAGAGAGAGAGAGAGAGAGAGAGAGAGAGAGAGAGAGAGAGAGAGAGAGAGAGAGGGGGGGAGAGGGAGAGAGAGAGAAAGAAAACACTATGATAATAATAAAAAGCAAAAAAAAAATAAGAAGAGCAAAGCGGAACACGTCATCCGCCAGGGTCTAGTCAGTGGGGTATTTAACGTTTCTTTTCTTTTCTCTTCTTCTCTTTCTACGTCTCGCGTTAAGACTAACCAGAGAAACAGTGTGAAACCTCGATGCTCTGTCTGAAATTACACGGAAACTGCGAAAGAATATGGAACGCAGGATACCGCGGGTACGCGGTGGTCATTCGCGTGTCTTTTTCGGTATCGACGAGCGCGCGCGCGAGAGAGTTCGATCGTCTATACATTGTCTAGCCATGTCCTCGTTTAACGATTAATCATTGCACTGCGAGGAAGCAGGAATTATTTGGGCTTCCGATGAGGTCTAGTCAATGGCGTGTTTCAGAGCACCGCGCGACAACTCGTCTGTTGCTCGCGCGGATTCCGACGGAGTCTGTTTAAATTATCAAGAAACGAGAACATCGCGAACAGAATCGAGAGGGAGGTACTTAGGCGTTCCACGTGATCATCCCTTTCCGAAAATACTTTTCGATAGTAAATCATAATTGTCCAGTTCATTTGTGATCTGCTAGACTCAACGTTAATGCTCGTCGACTGATCGAACGTCGATCCGGCGTCGACGGATGTTCGCCACGAATTCTACTCTAAGCGTTCGCGGTTCGACGCTGATCAGCGTGTGCTCGATCGTATACTACATGTTGCGTTTACGTTTAAAAATTTATCGTGCACCGCTAATAGTGCTGCGATTGTCCCCGGATCGTCGTTCGGTGCTGTACGTACAATAACATGTACATACACTGTGCCTTCCCCCAGCTTCCTTCGTGGTGCAATGCGTGCGCGCGTGCGAAAGAGAAGAAAAAAGAAAAAAAGCAATGTGCGTGCGAGTGCGTGTGTGTACGCGTGTGTCCGATAGAACGGGAGAGAGCGAGCGATCGAGAAACCTCGTGTGCCAGCTAACGGTTCGCATCAAAACGCCCGGCGAGAGCTTCGTACTATACAGTAACACGATACTGTGATAAAAGTTCAATCCGGGTCTCTTTTTCTTTCTCCTGCTCCTCCTCGTTCTCCTCCATTCCGCGCTCCCGTACCCGTCAAGTTTTTCGGACGATGCACCGATGCAACGAAACCGATCGACCTGTGTAAACGTGCAACATTGCGCGCAAAGAAATACGGAAACGAACATAACGCTTGAATAAAACGGACGAAAAGCGCAAAAAAAAGGAAACAAATCTAATTTATAACGATCCGTAGGTGGACGCGTTCACGTTTATAAGAATCCGTACGGTTCTTCTCGGACTAATTTTGCTACGAATTTTGAACGACGCGGTAGATCGGCGCGTGCGAGTGATACGTTTTACAAAAATTTTATTCTTCGCGCGACAAAGAGAGAGAGAGAGAGAGAGAGAGAGAGAGAGAGAGAAAGAGAAGAAACTTGAAATGATGATGATGTCGAACGGTACACACGTAGATTACGGTGTAACATGTACCACCACCAGTCATACGTATTCATTCTTACGCGAACAACACACAAACACACACACACATACACGTATACATGAGGCGCGTGTGTATAGAACGCAATCGACTGATCGAATAGTTTTCTTTTCTCGTTCGGGCCGGTTAGTTACATTTTGTACTAACCGCTTTTGTCGGTATCAAAGCGCGCGGACGTCTGATTATGTATGGATCATACGGGTGTCCGTTCGCGATGGCGACACGATTCTCGCGTATGACACGCCGAACGATATATTGTGATGCATATATTGTCGCTTAAATGTTATTATATTGATTATTGTATACATACGTATACAGAAATGTTCATAGATAGCTAGCTGTATCTACTGCAACGGTGTGGGGTCCCGAGGCATGTACGCGAGGCTATACCGAAAGCAGCGGCGTTTCGGACGCGTCTAACGCGCGAATGTTAGGTCTCGATTCTACGGTGTACGCTATTCGGGCAACGTTTGATTCGAGCTGGGGAAAAGGAATGGAGAGAGAGAGAGAGAGAGAGAGAGAGAGAAAAAGGAAAGAAGCGACGCTTTCGGCTTGCGAATCGCCTCGCGTACAGGCCTGCGAGAACCGTCGACGAGAAAGAATTATTCTGTCGGAGACAGTCGTCCAGCCCGTGGACAGCTACGCGTTGCTTTTTATAGTCCTTTTTTCACGGCTCTAACCTGCTACTATAGTCGAGGTTGGCTCACCGCTGGAATAGAACCAAAACCGCGTGCGATCGTTTCCGAAGAAGCGAGCTTTCCTCGCGAGCGAGAGAGAGAGAGAGAGAGAGAGAAAGTGTGTGTGTGTGTATGAGAGAGAGAGAGAAAGAGTAAGAGTGATGATCATTCTCGGAGTGAACGCGGAGCGCAACACACGACGACCCATATAATTTGTACAAAATATTTTATTTTCTTTCGTAAAGATTCGATTAAAAATAAGTTTACTTATTTTGTGAATTGTATCACACCCCTATTCGCAGTCGGACACGCAACAAGGTCGAGGCGATTTACGGCACGCAGAAGTTATTCAGCATTACGCCGAGCCGGATGAACAGTGGTTTCTTCACGGTGTACTTAACAATAATATTTTATAATCCGACGTGCGCGTAACCGAAATTCTTCTTTGTCGAAGGGGCGGTATCCTTCGGCAGCTGCTTCTCGAACGAAATCTACGGACCTTACGTTGAAAGAAAGATCTCAGTCGATGTTGTTAAGTATCGATTATACATTATGAACGCATATTGTTAAGATGATTTACTGTAAAAATACTCTCCGAAAGAAGCTTGAACAACGTCAGAACTTCCATCGCCGTTTTTCTTTATTTTTATACGGTTGTTTCTTGCATTTTCTTGCAGTTTAACATCCTGAAACGAAAGAAATTGTCCGTCGGTGTTATTCATAAATTCATCCGGAATACGATGCCCTGCTATTTACAGAACAGCCTTTCGAGGTGCGAAAATCATTTGAAAGTGGCTACGAGAATTTTTCTTTTAAACACACTACCTCGTTGCTTCTCGTTCGCTATGTTGTGTTTCACGATTAAAGGAATTATCCTCCCGTGTAACCACTTGCTGAATAAACTGATTATATAATTACCTATTATAGTGCAGCAATAACGTTGCAAGTTGTGTTCTGTTCGGTCTGTACCACCGTCCGGTTCTATTGAACGAGCTTCGTTCATTCACTTCGTAAGTATCATTATGAGATTTTTCGTTGCGCACGAGTGAAACCTGGAAAATTTTAACAAACGATAATATTCAATATAATGAAAATACTAAAACTTGTTCTTTCTAAATATAATTTTCCGCTGTGCACGTTGTATTGTGCGTACAACCAAAAATTTGTAATTACGATTGTGTATCTACTTCTCGACTATTTACAAGTTTAAATTCTTTGGTACCGCGAGTCTATAAATTGTTCGATGGAAGCGCTTCAACGTTAGCAATAACGATCTAACGATATAGATGATTGATCGATATTAGAAATAGTATTTGGAAGGTATTTGATCGGTTCGTAACACTGACTTCTCAAAGGAAAAAGGAAGTACATAGTCAGCATATACTTCTAAAAATTTGTTTAAAAAGCTGCCAGCATCTAAATAAAATCAGATATATATATATATATATTGTAGATTGATATAGTCAACGTGTAATACGGCTTTTCAGACAAAGACGAACGAAAGCAAATTTTTTCAGCTGGAATTCAATGCCTGTGAGAACATAGTGCCTTTTTATAGCTAGTTAGAACGAAATGAAGTTAGTACACTACCACACCTAGCCCAATCATCATTCTGTAGAAATATCTTCCGCCTTGTTGACTCGTTATTCTAGCACTCTTTCATTTTAATTACGGATCAGACACTGTTCGACAGAGATGGTAAATATTGTTCGAACGAATAACATTTCTAGTCAAAGCACAGCCGATCGATGATCGTTGCGAGCCAACGCGTCACGACTAATTCGATCGAACGAATTTATTATATCCGGATGATTTCTACGGAACATTTGTATGTACATAAGCGTATGGCGCGAAGAATGTAGACAGCTCTTCGTGAATTTGCATTTAATCCTAGAGTCTATACAACGATCTTAACGATCGGTAAATATTGTCCTCTTTTTCTCGCGTTGAAAAGAATTTGACCCTGAAGTGGTGCACACCATTGCAAGGTGAACAATTCGATCGTTATCGAAGTTTTTTAACAACTTTTCCACGAATGATATTATATAGGCTGGTAATTGTTGCGAATCTGACGATTGATTAATTAACCGGATAAATGTTTGATTAGGAACGGTCGTTGAAAAAAAAGAAAAGATAAATTACTCTCAGAACAAAGATTTCAGATGGAAATATTGAATTTAATAATGTCGTTACGTTTATAATGTAATTCGGTGTGCTGTGCAAGCGCATAAGCAGATCCATAGTCTAATAAGAACAGACCCGAGAACAGTTTCTTTTTGTAGCAATTAATAATGTTTCTACTCGTATACAAATATGTGTATTGGCACTATCGATCCGAGATAGTTTTCTGAGAAATTTTTAATTCCGTCTAATATCCGTTAGATTAGTCGTTAGAAAGTACGATAAATATGATAAAACGATATTGTTAGGAATCTTTGACTGCCAGTGCATATACGGGAAATTTTTTTTAACGATTTTCTAAATATTCGCCAAGTACGATGGAATTATTCATAAGCAAGTTCAAATAATTCGTCTAAGTGGATACTTGAACAGCGTCCAATTTCTAAAATAATTTAATCTAACCGGCGTTCGGTTGTTTACTGAATCTGTACTACTCGGAATGGTAGATCAGACATTTTCTGATCGATTGTGTCTTATGTAAACGCTGCTATACATATATGTGAAGATATAGTGTATATATTTGTTATTTATATAAAAGATATTTAAATGAAAACTCTGCTCGAAACGCTAGATTGGAGGAAACCGTGTACATTTACGGAATTATTAGTTGTGCCAACGATTAACGCTTCCGCTACCGTGGACGAGATATCTCGCTTCCATGATGTCGATGAAACGATGTTATGGACCAGTAGATCATCGATCGCTCGACCACAACATCATTGACCACTTGATCACTGACCACTTGATTAATAATAAAAATTCACGAGGTCTCGTCCACGATAGCGAAAGGGTTAATCAATTGTTCAGTGGTACTAGAATATGTACCTCGTAATTATTAAATACTGTTCTTGCGATTCAGAAAATTAGGCTGTTTGGAGATCGACGACAAGGGTTATTCGGAAAGTTCCTTGTTCGAATTCGGCGAAGAAAATACGAGTTTACTCTCTGGCACATCTAATATTTAATCGATTCGCATTTCGAAGACAACAATCGAAAACTTTTCAGGTGTAAGTACTAGTCCCACTTTTACTAGGAATTCACAGATCTTTTATCACCTATAATTTTCCCGTTCAAATAACCGAAGTTCACGCGTAAGTGGCTATATTCGAACTACTACTCGTTATTTTGCTTACTAAAATGTGTGTAACAAAAGACTAGCGTAACCGGAACGTCGTTTGTCGGTCGTTTAAATGGTACGGGCTGGGCAAAAGCATTGCGTAAAACAGGCCTGGGCAACTGGCGGCTTGAATCGCCGAATGAGGGGAACTGGCTTGAATCGAGGGGAAAAGTTGCCCCCCTCTTTGTCAGTACCGGAATAGTCACGTGACGTTGTGATACATGCACGACGGAACGCGTCACATGACCGGGTAGCGCGGAGGGGGAAGGTAGAGTGGTGAGATAAGCGATTCTGGTCGCAGACGACTCCTCCCCTTACTCCTCGGTCCTCCCCGCCAACTGGTAGGGGGAGTCGCGAAGTTGCCCAGACCCGGCATAAAACTGCGTTCCGACGAATATTTTGCTATATTTTCTAATAATATAGTGAAAAGTGTACGCAATAAATTTTTAGGGTGTACATAGTGTATATATAAAGCGAACGGCGAGGATGCTACCGGCAATGTTAATATTACGATTATTTAACACGCTAGTAACGATAACACAAGTAAACAAACGATAGCAACGCAGCGACGGTTGTTACTAGAATAAAATGTATAGTCATGGATATTAAACGGAGTACCGTTTAGAAAGCGATAATCTAATGAGATTACGATATTATTATTATTATTATTATTATTATTATTATTAGATACCTCCTCGACAACTCGTATTATTATTTTCAATATAATTGTACTCAATAATATACAAGTACCTAAATGACGATTATGTATCGATCTGCCAGGAAATCTTGTCCTTTCATTTTTACAAAAGAAAGAAATATATGACGCTGGAAATTTGTACTTGATTTTGTTGTTCAACCTTTCACCCCGACTATCATGTACATACATACAAGCGACCGAGATGCTGCAGCAAAGGCGAAAGACCAGAATATTCGTTTGAAAAATTTATTTTCCATAACATTCGTGCAACCTGTACTTATTCGTTCGCACGCTTGCACAATAATAGCGCCATTGGTGCAAATATTAAAGAGATATGAGATCGATTTGCGAGGTTCATCGCTTACATAAAAATATCGAGGTTTCGTGGAATCTTAAAATGCTAGAAATTTTTCAAGATATCGAATACAAAAGAGAACTATGCACCATCATTCTTGTCAAATTAACACTTCAGGGAAGTGTCTCGAAATGAACGATTCGAGAGGGTTTCTTGAACATTCAGAAACCGCCTCAAATTAACAAAAGATACAGCTATAGATTTTATTTACATAAAATTGTAGGAGGAACGTTATAAATAGTTTTCGTTGTGGCAAAGTTTATCGTTCTATCTAACGATCTATAATGTGAAAGATAACGGCGACACGTATGAGAAATGACATGGAATGGTCGGTCAATAAATTGCGACGACACGTTGCAATTAGCGCGATCACTTTTCTCTATTCCTTTTCGCGTAGTTCAGCTATTTTTCCTCGGTAGCATGAGCGCCAACAGACCTCCGACTGAAATCAATTGAACGAAACGTGAATCTGATAGCAGAGAAATCCTGTAACACCGGTAGAAATAATAATTGAAGCCGCGCTGCTTACGGATCACTAGGCTGCCGACCAAGAAAATTGGTATTTCGCAGCTAATGTCGAGCAACATTCCGAAAGCCAAATTGCTGGCGATCGCCCCGATTCTGCCGAAGAAGGTCATCATACAGATGGCAACGGCGCCCACGTGCGTCGGAAATATGTCGACCACGATACTCCCGATTACGAAATTTGCGGTGACTATCGTCAATGAGAACACGCAGCTCACCATGAGTATCTGCAGGGAGGATTGGACGAAGTAGATCGCGAAGCCGAATATGCCTGCCAACAGCATGGTTGTCACTGAAAAATCAAAAACATTCGGTTGTACATATATCACCGCGCAACATGACAATTCGACACGACACTTAACATCTCTAATACAGAATTAACGCAAACGCGAAACACATTTGCGTATATTTGTTCGCATACCGGGAATTGTTCGTCGACCAACACGATTGGCCAGATAACCGGACGCGACATTGCCGAGCAAGCAAAACGCGTTGATGGTCAGCGAATTAATAAAAACCATTTCGTCCATGTGGGGCTTGCATTCGTTCATGGTTGTCTGCAAATCGACTACAATATCGTTTACGGCGGCTTTCGGGTCGTTTTCGTCGATCAATCTGCACACGCTCACTGTCTGGTTCGGATGAAGAGTTTGGTAGTTCTCGAAACGATTGAAGAGCTCCGGCAACCATAGCCCGAAACCGTAATATCTAAAATGTAATTCGGATTATCGTGTCGTCGAACCGAGACAGTTCAATTTGCTGCGTGTACTCGCGAAGAGACTTGCCCGAACATATTCGCGAAATAAATGGTCCAAGTGAGAAGCGCGTAGTTCAAGAGCGGCGGTGATGCAAGAGAACGCATCTGTTGCCAAATTGTTTTCAGTAACTCCGTTAACACTCCGGATTTCGAGTAATTGGACGTATCGCCATTGATATTCACCGTCTCGTCGGGTAATAAAATTTTTACCTAAACCACAGAAACGAATGAACATTTAATTTCTTTCTGTTCGGCTTGGTTTCGTAAGTCCGATAAACTTACAGGGTAGTCGTCCTCGTTGTTCCCCGTGTTTATCGCGTAGATCTTTCGCAAGATCGTCAACGCCTCCTCGGTTCTGCCTCGGGAGACCAAGAATTTCGGACTCTCCGGGTATCGTGTAGCGATCAGAGTCACCATTAACGTTGGGACTCCAATGATGGCCAAGAAAAGCCTCCAGGAATTGTACACGAGTCCGTGGAATTGAAAGGATATCGGCAACGGTATGATCAGCCAAGCCAAACCTAGAAGACAAAAATTATTCCTACACCCGCCGACATTGAGTATCAGGTTTATTTAAATAAAAGGAAAAAAAGAACAAAATTATTCAAGTTACCCGGCAGTATTAACCACGACAGTGTCCAAAAGAATCCAATGTAACAGATGGCTTTCACCCTTTGCTTCTCTGCGTGGAATTCGCCGAGATACGAGTAAACCAATGAACCAGGAGCCCCGATGCTGAAACATTGACAACGTTGGTTTTGTGTTACAAAACTATGCGCGCGATCTCGCGCTTACAACACTCACAAAAAATCCACTGAGAGCTCTGAAAATCAACAGCACTTCGAAGCTTTGGGACAGGCTCCCTCCGATCGCCAGGACGCCGTCGCACATCATCGTTAACAGAAGAATGTATCTCCTGCCGTAAGCGTCGGCGAACACTCCCCAGAAAAGAGAGCTGAACACTCCACCTGACGGAAAAGAATTTCTAGTGAAAATTGAAAAGAGACAACGAAAAGTTATGAATATAAAAATGTTCAAGAGGGATGCTAATTTTTTCTGACACTCAAATTATGCCGTCTCTGTCTCTCCCAGCCTAGAATCTTAGCCGCGATACTAATCGACTGTAATAGCGCGAGCAGCGAGTGGGACGTTATATAAAAACTGCTCTTCAATTTTGCTAATGAAATAAGTGCTATCGAACGGGCCTAGTGCGCTGCAATTAATGCGTACCGATCTCGAAGCAACTGATATTCCTATGATTCGATGATTCGAGAGAAGTCGCCCTCCCTTTCTGCCGGTGCAGTCACGTGATTGGAAAAGCGTGGGGAATAGCGTCGTGGAAGGGGAAGCTAGAGCGGGGACAATTCTGCTGCGAACGACATCACGAGTACAAGAGCGATTCGACGTTCGCCTGACAATAAATTAAGCAAAATAACGTGGCGTTCAAATTCAAGATCAGAAACCAGAATTATTCTTGCAGCCAACGTTACGTAACGCGTTCCTACTCCGACTTGGCAAAAATGTTGAAGAAGAGCAGTGCACCCGGAAGTCTCGCGACGTCTCTCCGATGACGCTCGCAACAAAAGCTAAATTTTACCGGTGTTCGCTGGTGTTATCGGACCGCGAACGTTGTCTTACCCACGAGGAACGCCACGTTCAGAAGACCTTTCTGTTCGGATGATAGTTTCAGGTCGCACTCGGCGGAAGGAAGAATGTACGCGTTGATGCCGTTCTGACATCCAACGCAGAGAAACATGGCGCCGCAAAGCAACAGGAAACCATAGTGAAACCTTCCGTACCCTGAAAAATTGTTAACAAAATTCAGCGTAAACTCGACGCGATTGAGAAGAAATACATACAAAAATACATTCTCAATTGAGTATGCAGATTCCTTACCGCAGAGTTTAATAGCTTTTTCAAAGTCCGCCGTTCCCTCTTTGTGTCCCCGGTTATTTTCTGCAAAAGTAAATATCGATTTTACAATGAATCAGAGATTTTTATTAGGTTCCCACTTCGTTTTTCGTGTGCGCGAAAAATGCGGACATCATTTGTTAGAAATTTTCCGCGCACCGGAACATTATGATTCAGGATTCTCGGTGCTCGATCGAGTCGTTTTTAATCACTATTAGCACAATGAAGTTAGCGACACCGGCAATTGATGGTAAATGCACGATGCGTTGTAGTCAATTAAATTTGTCTTTAGACGAGAGGTCGAGATACATATATTTAGTATCAATTCGAGAACTATTTTTATTTAAATATCATTTAATCTTTTTTTTTAAATCATTGATATATTTACGAATATAAGTAGAGATAGGAGGTATATATATAATCCTTTATTGATTCCCAAGATAGGAGGTGTATTTGTTTGTAATATTTTCTACCTGTTCGTAAACATTTAATCACTCACCGCATAAAAATCGATCACGTTGATAGGTCAGTTCTGGCGATAAAAGGTAAGAGAGGTAAAAATACAGGAGAGTGTACGATTCGAGACAGTAAATGTCTGATCGAATTTTCATAGGCGAAGCTTTGGGCGTGTCGGGCGACGATATCGCGTGCTTTTCCATTCTTCCGAATTGAAAACAGCTTACCATCTAAACAATCGGTCGCAACCATGAACGGTGCAACCGCATTTACGCGTTACGGAACTCCGTTGATCCCTTAATCACGGAATCTGATAACCATAGTTCAGTCACGTTGCGAATGTGTCTCACGTGCGTATCGCTACTCGCATACGGCGGTCCCCCCAGCAGAAATTACGAGAAAGTATGTTTTAAACGTCTTAAAACTGTTTGGCAAGGTATTACAGGGCAAACAAACGTTTCGGGGGTACAGCTCGACAGGTTCGCATAATTTCTACTGAATTTTCCCGGGAAGTCCAACTAATTAATTATCACAGAACGAGCAGCAATGATTCGTACAAAATAATTCTGTCTTATTTCCGATTGATTAGATTAATTAAAAAGATTATTGACTGTTACCTACAAAAATTTAGAGAAAGCCTTCTCCTCGAAATGGTAATTTATATTTGTCTTTCTTGTTATTTGTTTGTTGTAATGCTAAAATATTGCTATAAAATTTAACGTCTAGCTTTCTACCAACAATCGCGTTATTTCTACGAGCGATGTCATCAAAACGTTGTTGGGGGATAAGGGGATAGGGGATAAATACTATTGCTTCTGAAAATTTTCAAAAAATACTAAAATGTAAAAATCCACCGAATTTCAGATCCAGGAATGCCACCACCACTGAAAACAAGATTTCACACGGTCCCATCTCCTTAGAATGTCGATAGAAAAATTGAAAATTACATAAACACTCGCTATCTATCACAATAGAGTTAGTCACGTTCGCGCGTAAATTGTGGAAGCGATAAAAGGAACAATTACATTTAGACATTTTAACAGGTTCGATTGCGTATTTGCATATGCATTCAGTCGCGGGCACCTGCCGATCGATTTGCATATTCTTTTATCAGCGAGCGAACAAAGATCGAAAACGGCAAGCGAAAACAGTCACGATCATAATAGAAAGAAGTAATTAACGACGAGTTCGGTAATAATTATCTCGATGATGCTTGATCTTTGATCTACGAAGGCGTATCTGCAGCGAACTAACTGTCGCCGAGTTCCGTGAAATTTCGAAATGAACGAATTTTCTTCCGATTCGAAATTAGTCGAATTTCGCCGGAGTTTCAACCCTTCGCGCTCGGAGCAATATTTCTACTTGAAAATTAAACATTTCTTCCAACCTAGAATAATTCTAAAAATTGTTTTTCTTCATTTTAAGGATGTGAAATTGATGTAATACCTCATGAAATACTTGGACGTTTAGTAATAGGTTAGACACCGACTCATTTAGAAATGTAAACAATATTTTGAATAACGGTACACAGCAATTTTTAGTGGCGAGTCCGAGTCGCCGCTCGAGCGATAAAACGCGAATGCGAATTATCGGACGGCACGGAATCAGGAAAGCACCGTTCGAATTTCGTCGAACTACAGGTAATGACGTAGAAAGTTATTAGCCAGTGTGTTTCAACCGGTCGAAATTGAAACGCAAATGAACACGTCTGGTGTTCATCGTTCACGTACGGTATCTGGTATCGCACATTTCTGCACACCGATAATGCAACAATCCAAATACGATTAATACGTGTTTGTTTGAATAACGTACGCAATTGCCATCAATGACACAATAACAGGTCTGGCGAAGCACGTTTTCGTTTATCTTACCTTATTCTTGCTAAATACCATAACAGTTCCCAATTTCCTTCCTACAAAATTTGGAACGCCCAAGGCCAATCTGGAGAGCATTGGCCAATCGGGCAACTAATTTCGCAACAAAGAATTTTTCATGAAGACATTTTGTAAATGACACTTTACTTATAATTAAAAATGTATAATTCGCCGATTTTCATGAATCATTCGCTATTACGGTGCTGGATAAAAGCAGCTTTGAATGGCTTAATTCTACAGTGGACATATTACACCTGTGTAAATGTGTAAATTATAAAATACGCCTGTATGCGATACTTTAAAGCTACTCCCGACGGTAGCAGCCGACAGATTAAAATTAATTAAAGAGACTCATTAATAATATCGAAATTTATCATAGTAGTAGATTCATAATCCTAATGATATTATTATATTTGAAAAATCCAATCGAAACACAGAAATTAGGTACTCGCTAATTAATGCCGAAATAATTAGAGAACCACCTGTTCAAGTGTTCCTATATCTTAAAAGCGTCTTTGGTATTTCGAAAATTTCATTGTGCTATACTAAGGTAGTAATAAACATTTCCACAATACAATCACCACATAGATTTATCACTCGGTGACAAATCAATTAAATTTAAAATTCAATGAAAAAAGCTAGTAATTTAATCCATTGATCGAGCAATATTTTACCATTACACTACTTCTCCTGGGTATTGTGAAAGATGTTCTAAATTTGTTTATAAACAACCGAAATTATGCGACGTTGTCAACATTATCCTAACTGTCGATCGACGGTAATTTATGCGAGCATCGCAAATAGGTGAAATAAAAATATCCGGCGTGAAACTCCAACGAAAAGTTCCATTGTCGAGTGTACCGTATTACGATTGCCTGATGATCTCCCATCACTGTTTCGAAGAAGAAATAAAAAATGCATTTCGGCGTGACGGAGAAGCACAAAAGGAGGGGCTGTCGAAAAGCTGCGTATTCGCATGGAAAATCAAGCGATTGAATAAGTAAATGAAGAGGTACTAACCGACCGAGAACGAAAGAGAGGCGATTCGGTTCACCATCCTAGTTCGAGCATTCACCGATGTGTTCTGTCTGTCGAAGCCTGAGTGAAGACTGTCGGAAAGCGGGCAGAATCCACCGTTTCCTTCACGTGTCGCGATCAAGATGAAAAACGTCTACGCGACCCACGGCTGCGTCGCTTTAAATATTGTCACGCGCTTGCACGATCGGCCAGCTACGGGTGGGAACACGATCCGCGGGGCCGAAAACCCTCTCTACCAATTTCTTCCTTTGAACACCGCGTGTTAAACAATTCGTTACTCAACGAATGTTTGTGCTCCTCCCGCAGAAGTTTATGTTCATATGAACGTTCTAAATAAATTGTTTTATTACACGCTTTTTATATTCTACGGACTTGGAAATATCTGTTCCATCAGATTTACGGAAAATTGAGAGTTTCATTTGAAATATTTCATTTTGTTATTTTAATATTTCAATAATTACCAATTTTCTACCAATTTTTTACCAATAGAAATTTATTTCCTCCTGTTATAATGTTAACATGTAATATTTCAATTTCAATGATTACAAATTTTTATTCCCAAGGTGCTGGAACCGAATAAAAATTCATTTCTTCCTTTAATAATGTTATTAAGTAGATAATAATGTATCAATACTCTTAAATTCCGTGGTTTATCTTCCTACTATGCATGCAAAGAGGGAAACGTGTTATTCTTTTATTCTTATCTTTTCGATGTCGCTCATCTCGGTGTAATTTTAGTAAACGCGAGATCACTTTAAACAAAGAGAAAACAATTTCAAGCATGGAAGAATAATTTCACGTCCGAGAGGCGGACACAGCTTTCTTTGCGGGGGCTGAATATGCATGATCCTTACATCTTTTTCAAGTATAAATAGTATATAGTACGACGGTGGCGAACTTGCAGGCAGTGATAGAAGTCTATTTTAGCGTCACCGCGCCGTTGTACTAATTTCAAAAGCAAATCAGCTTTTCCTCAAGAGCCGAAGACTTCGTGCTGAGATTCTGAAAATTTCTTAGACTTTAATCGAATTTAATCGCAAGTTTACTTTGACACTCCAATTGGAAAAAAAAATAGAAGAATTCTACAAAAATTACTTGATTCCACTTGCCAGTTCAGCGAGTCGTATGATCAAATATGAAATTAATAACGAGTACCATGCAGTTAAAGATAATTTATATTTTGCGTAAAAGTCCGCAGTCTATTGATTACACTTAAGTATTGCAATTACAATTAAAAGTAATTAAGTATTATGTAAAAAACTTTTTTCCTTGTGTGTTACGTTTTATAATATTTATATATATGGTGTGCATAAGTATGTATTGATACGATTGCAAGAAAACGGTGAAAAGTTAACAATCATTCGACTCTTATTGTTACTGGAATAATAGAAGGTGTGACAGCTGAACGGAGTATCGATACCATTCCTAATTCTTCAGGTCAACGAGCCTAATTACAAAGGACCGCACCTAGGACAAATACTATTATCGATACTTTCATTTTCGACAAACACGCGCTAGTACGAATGATAAAATTCTGAAATTTATAATACTAACAGGACTGTTTGTTGTTTACCGTCTTTAGTTGTTACTTTTTGACATTGTCGATTGCAAAACTAGTTTTGTTTAAATAAAGTTTTATTCATTTACGCTACATTTTTATCTACGCGACACTTATACAATATATGTCGCATAATTCTTGCATAACATGATATTGCTATGTAATAATGTAATTTAAACAAAAGGGGCCCGTTGTGTATTTGGCAATATATATTTATCATAATGTTTATTCCCTTTCTTGAGTAAAAAATATTCAAAGAGTAAGAATCAGAATTACATATGTCGCAAGAGAGTAAATAAAAACATTTTCAATTACATTAGAATTTAAATTTGTTGTTTACGTAACATAAAAGGACGTTTCCAATAGTTTCGAAATGTTCGGTAGCGTTGCTTACGTCACAAGGCAGTTATTTACCTTCAACATTTAGAACAGTAGTAAATGAAATTTCTTGAAAATTTTCTATGTAAATGTTTCGCATCACTATAATGTCTGTAGTTGGAATTTTAATTGAAAAACAATTAAGAATTTGGTGATGTTGAAATAGAAAAAGACGTGGCAACAATGTAGAATTACTTACATAAATCGGAACGTTTCGCTTTGGATGTGTTTGGAACTGTTGGAAGTCGATCTAAGTTAACTTCTTCTATCTATGACTATAACCACGGTACATACATAACCTAACATTATCATGGATCTATTTTTGAATATTTAGGAACATTAGATAAAATAATATTTCTAATATCTGACTATTATTATTTGTATAGCGAGTAAGTTTAATGTGTATGTATATCATAAATGGGAATGTGACAATACCATTTGACCCCATAAATGTTAATTAAAGTTATCGATATTGTCGTCATAACCATTCATGTTTGTATAAATAATGTTCTAGCTCTTCAAAGATGTTACAATTTAATACAACCATTTGTACTATAAGTGCAAGATTTGCGCCTCGATTATGTTGGCGGATTACGGCATTGTTTACATCAAGTTCAACATCAGTTGCACAAGAACCTGGCACTGTTTTCAAGGTAAATGCTGTTTGTGATTATTAATTCTGAATTACCAATACATAAATGGTATTACTTTGTTTCATTATTGAATGAAAGTTTATTTGTTGAAGCAAAACCATGAGCCAGCACAGAACGCATTAAATGCAGAACAAAAGGAAAATTTTACTAAACTGAAATTGTCAGTGTACAATTCGTTGAAGGACAACACGCTGATGGCATCTAAAATTCAAAGTTCCAACAATATAAATGATTTGTTGGATCTGATAAAGTTGCCACATTTGTCACAAAATGAAATTATGAAAGTAATGGACTCCATTATAAAGTGGGTGAACGAGAACAATGTAAATACTATTGATATTCAGACTGATAGTTCAAATATTAAAAAAGTAATTAAACAAGCGGAATTACACGACAAATCAATTGAGAAGAAAGATGACATTATAGCTAAGTATTCTGACCTTTCTACAGCTTCAATGATCCAAGTAAGTAAACGAATGATACACTTTCTGCATCTAACTAAAAATTATATATACCCATTTCATTTATTATAGGAAGTATTAAAGTTAGCGCAGATCAAAAGGAGAAACCCAAAAGAATTAAAATTTTTATTTGATAATATTAATAAGTACAATGAAAAATTGTCTGTAGGGCAATGTTCAACCCTAATGTTCAGTATGGCAGCTTTGTCTTATATTGATGAGGTAAGTTAACGATGTATTTATGCAAAACTAATGAATTTTATTAAAGGATACATATTCAAAATAAAGTATATTGTAGGCATTCCTTGATAGTATGAGTTCCAAACTTGTAACAATTATCAGTAATGTCAAATCCAACACAGTAAACTCTGTGGTAAAATCTATGTCGATACTTAAGTACAAAAATGCAGAATTTTTAAGTCATATATGTCAATTGCTTATTAAAAATAATAAAGACATACCATCTAATCATTTATTAAATTACATACACTCGATATCATTATTGGGCTTTGACACAGAAGAAATGAAAATGGTCATAGAGGTATGTACAAACCAAAGATAATTTATAAAAAAATAGCAAGTATGGCTGGGCCTTATTTGATTTAATTATGAAACAAATTGTTATTTATCTTATATTCATGTGCGATAAATAATTAGATTATTTCCAAGATTTAAAAAGTTAAAATACTAGGAATGTAATTGGCACATTTACTGTGTGACCTGAAAAAATTGGAAAAATTTTTAGCTTCTGTATATAACATTGTGTACATGTACGAACAATTTCGTTAACTTTTTAAACTGTAGAAATAATTCAATTAGTTTAATATTTATAGAATTTACTACAAAGGACTCTTTATTTTATTATAAATAGAAATACAAGTCACAATTAACAATAGATACGTTAGGTCTTGATAATTGGTTAAACTATGTTTGGTACCTACTTTTACTAAATTGTGTACAAAACTCACATGTTGAATCTGTATTAAACGAAGAATTTCTCACAACAATACTTGCTGCAGGTGAGATTCCTTGATTATAGTATGTTCTCATTTGCATACTAGTAACAGACTAATATTTAACTTTTATTATAGCATCTGATGCCAATTACTTGCAAGAAATAAAATTGTTAAATATCAATGGCGCAGCAAAATACATCCTGAAAGATTATCATGGTAGATTATAATTAATTCATATTATGATACATACTTCATAAAACAAAATAAAAATATTTTTCATATATTTATATAAAATATTACTCTCAGGCCCACTACTAAAGAAGGATTTTGAAAGCATTGAGTTAAAGCCACATTCTGCAGACAAAATGTTATATATTGAAGCATTAAGAGAGACATTGCAGTCCATATCACCATCGCCAAAGTGTTTTAATATAAATGTAAATACGGAAATGGGCTTCCTTTTGGGTACGTAAAACAGTTAATAATGTAGATTATTAAAAAGGAACATGACTATGGTTAGATAATATTTCAGATGCCGAATGTTATGTAGATTCTAAATGTAATCTTACTGATCCAAATGTCACGGCAGAACAAGAACCAAAACCTACTAAGTGAGTGTCAGATGAAAATTACAAACAACTATTGCATAATATGATAATAATAGATATATTATAGCTATAGATATATAGCATATAGAATAATTGTTATCACAAATTTCAGATTAGCCATACTGGTACACGACTACCACGCCTACTGTCATGGAAATCAAGATGTTCACGGATTAATTAAATTACGTGAGAGATTATTAGAGCATAGTGGATATAAAGTGGTACCGATTTCTTATAAACAGTTCGGTATAGACGATAAACTTATTAAACGTGGACAGTTGTTAAAACAGCGTATTCAGAAATTATCATGAATATGTTTTAATATTATGTAATGCGTAATAAATAAATAATTAACACGTAGTAATTGTATTTTTACTTTATGTTTATTTTATTTTTATTACAATAAAATATAGTATTTGTAAAATTAGTAAATTTTAATTGAGTAAATAATTACTTTCTGAAGTTCTATTTCAACAGGTATAATATCATAATAGACATAAAGCTGTATGTCTAATTAGACAATAAAAATGTAATAGTACTTTCAAGATATAATTATGCATACATTTACAGACATAAAATAATTTCTATAGATATTCGATATTCTTGAACGAAAAGACCAAATTATATGAAACCACCGTATACTGAACATTAGCGCCATCTTCAATACTTGAAATTTATACCAGACGTCGCCAAAGTCGAAGTCAGTCGAAGTCTACTTTTGTGATCTATGTAGTGAAAGGTGTTGTGTTTAATTTTGTGGTTATTTTATCAAAAGAAGTTTACTTAAAAATGGTAAATATTCATTGTTCATTCTTCACATGATTAGCTTCAAATAGTAACTTGAATCTCATAAAACTATGTAAATTGATTTTTATGTAAGTGATCAAATTCTTTTAGATGCGATTTATGTTATTGTTCAGTCGCCAAGGAAAGTTGCGTCTACAAAAATGGTATGTGGCATATCCTGATAAGAAAAAGAAAAAAATTACAAGGGAATTGATCACGACAATATTAGCGCGAAAGCCGAAAATGTCGAGTTTCCTAGAATGGAAAGATGTTAAAGTTGTCTATAAAAGGTACACTCTAATTGTCATTTTATTCTACGATTTGCAATTCTTTTTGTAACCAAATTTTTCATTAAATATTTTAGCATAATAAAAACCATTAGTGATTTTCTTTTAGATACGCAAGTTTATATTTTTGTTGTGCAATTGAACAAAATGAAAATGAATTGCTCACTTTAGAAATTATACATCGTTACGTTGAATTATTGGATAAATATTTTGGAAGTGTAAGTATAACTCTACTTACATTAGAGATTTCATTGAAATCGAATTTTACCGACAGCATCTACTCATTGATATCAGAGACATGTAATTAAACGTATCGGCGAGTAAATACTGTTGATGAAAGCGTCTCAAGGTATCAATGAGTAGATTCTGTGAGGTCGGGGTAACCCATTTGGGATAAAATACATAGTTAATTCAAGATTTCAGAATGGAATGGTAATCTTCTTTAAGATTATCAGTTAGATTATAGCCTTTTATACCAATATGATAATTATTTCGAATAGTAATATCATTTTCTGTTTTACTAGGTATGTGAGTTAGATATAATTTTCAACTTTGAAAAAGCATACTTTATCTTAGATGAACTATTGCTTGGCGGTGAAATTCAAGAGACTAGCAAAAAAAATGTGTTAAAAGCCATTGCATCTCAGGATTTACTACAGGAGGTTAGTTATGGGGATGTACCCATTGAGTTGTGACTTGTTTTCTTTTTTTAATGACATTATAACTTCTATTTGTTATTTTATAGTGATATACTTGAATCGTTTTAACTTTTAACACAATTAGTTCTTCAACTTTCAGTTATACAAGAGTTGATAATATTTTTATTATTCTGATAGCATTCTCATAGTTTGTATCTGTTTCTGCAAAATTGTTAAAACGGTTCACAAAATATGTTTTACTTTCATTAGTTGATGTGTTACGTCCTTTTCAAAGTAATTGAATCAACACTGAGTATGAGGTATACACAAAAAATACCAAAACCTCTTGTATGATTTATATATGTAGCATGTTTTTAAAGCCTGTTTATTCTGGGTAAAATAATGTGGTGTCAAAGGTATAACAAAATGTCTCTTATATTGATGTATTTTGTTTGATTTTATGCATAATGATACTTTACATGTTATACATGTATAACATATGTATAGGTATGTTATTCGGGTACAATGGTCCCATAGGACTGAGTGCCCAGTATTAAGTCTAATTCAAAATTCAAATAGGTATGTTATTAGAAAAAAAGTTATAGGTACATATTATTTATGTAAAAAACGAGTATAAGTAAAACGCTTACAACAGCAATTACCAGGATTTAAAGAGAAATAGTATTTAAAGAGACATAATAGTATTACAAATATTATTATTTTGAATAATATAGCAGCCACTGCATTATTTCAGTGCCTAGTAAAAATGGGTTGTCATGACACTTTGTTTATTAACAGTGTAATTATCTAAATTGCATGATGGAATGTAACCCTTTTAAGTTGAAATTTTGTAAGAGGAATGTGTTATTGTCCTTTTCAGTTTTGTGTATTATATGTACATTACTATATTTTGAAACCTTTTGTGGTTTATTATTTAGTTTTGTTTTAACTTGTCCAAAATTTTTCTCAGTATTTAACATTGTTACGCACAATGATTACTGTCATAATGCTTGATATAAAAATATTATACATATTAGAAAAAATCTTGTTATGAATAATATGTATATAGTGTGATTGGTAACACCTTTTTATTATTACTAATTATAAATATGGTTTAGCTTTTTTTTTTCAAAACAATTAGACTTTGAAAGCATTATTAATATATACTTAGATAAAATATTATGTGGTCAGGAAAGCATGAAAAGTGACTGCTCATTCTTTCCAGTGATATTAAATGTAATGTCTACGCAAACAGTAAAATGTAGATATAATTTATGTTCAAAATACTGTAAATTGTAATTTTGAATAGCTACTGCTGTGTGCATAGAATGCTTACATGCTTATTCTTTTATTGATGTAAGTGGGCTTATATGTGTTGTAAATTTTTATTTATAATGTACGCAACAGCATATCTGTAGTCAAAAAATTAAATTTATGTAAATCTGTTGCCATATTACATTGACATTGAATACTGTTATGTAATACCATGTTCAATATTGTGTTTTAGTACACAAATGCAATGAGAACATGAAACTATTTTCACTTTAAAGTTCCTTCATAACTTAGGTATTTTTGATGAAGTAATTAATTGTGGGCATATTAAAACATTTTGTAATATATAAAGTACAAACTGAATAATCTATAAGATAAGTCTGTCACATTATCAGTTCCTTTGATAAACCTGTGAACATTTAAAACTTTTCTAGTAGTCTATTTGCGTCCACACTTGCCATTATATTTACTATCAATTTTATTATTGTATTCCCATAAAAAAAAATCTGTATGAAATACAATAATATATGAAATTTTAAATATTATTAGAAATGTTATATCTACATATGCACATATGGGGATCATAATGAGATTAGAATCACAATAGATTTTGTACTATTTACAGTATTTGTACTTACATTTTTATTTACTGGATTAGTAATGCATTATTGGATTTAAAGATTTATTTTTGAAACTCAAATATATAATTAGGTACTCTATTTATATTTACAGCTTGTGTAAGTAATTGTTAAGTAACTTGGTGTGTATGTTCACTATATTTACTTTCTATGTAACATAGTTGGATAGATTGATAGCAGTATTCCTGTAATGTTTACAATTAACTATATCTAGTCTCTGAAGATTTTTATTTCTTTCTGTTACTGAAAAAATATCTCAATATCTGTTTTTTAATGAAATGAGTTAAACAGGAAAGTAGATTAAATACATATTCATTTGCAGTGATATTATCACACACTATTGAAATTTATGTTAAAACTTCATTATGCTATGGAAATGCTGTTGTTCATAGCTAGTTGTTGAAATGTATGTATATATTCTCAAATTATAATAAATATTAATCATTACCAATTATATTGATGGTATAATTTCATATAATGTTATTCATCATGATCCATATAATAATTTTGAATAATATTTATAAGTTTTTACGATTCAGAAGATATTTATAAGTTGTTACGATTCATTAAGTAATACAAATGTTCTGGTTATTGTTAACTGTATACATTCATAAGGCTACATTTTATATCGAAGTTATAAAATTACCGACTTTATTTGTTTATTTTTGAATGGCGAATTTTAACTTTTTTTTTTATCATAAGTTAGACTTGTAAACATACAGGTTTAGATAACTGCTTGGTGTTTAATGAAACATTGTATAATTACTTGTTCTTTTCTTATAGAAGTATATGTGTAAAGAAACGATTCTAATTCCTATTCCTTAAGGAGAAATATGTTTTGTTTTATACGTGTAAGCACGGTATCTCTGTAACTGCTTTTATTGGTTTAATTTTGTTTTAACATGAGTTGACGCAGAACGACAAGGTATTTTGTATAATAAATTTTTAATGGACTTTTTAATTCGTCGAAGTGTAACATTTTTTTTTTTTCAAATGTACTCAATTCTGTAAAATTAATGATAATCTTTAGCTCAACATTATTGTTCCATAACTAAGGACACAACCAGAAATACACTAAAGATTAGCTAGAATATTTGTTTGTTTGTGGAAGGACGAAGCTGTGGAAGGTGCCCTGCGGGAGATAGGGCTTTTGTAGGTGCTGCGTTCTTGCATGCCCTTCATGGCCAATGTGACAACCCATATGAATCAAGACTTGGAGCAGGCTCACCCGCTGCATGATGCCATCATACATCTCTACTTTTTCTATAGTTATTGAGCATCAGTTTTTTACTTAAAATTGAAAACCCTTACGAACCCAGCATATAAACCCATATATTTTTATATAGATGACAAAGAAGAGTAATATATATATATTATATATACATACATATATAATATATATGTATACTAGCTCACAGAAAGTCCTGTTAGTGACAAAATTGCTTCTCATTTTATTACTTAGTGGATAATAGTTCTAGCATAATTTAGTCCCGTACTATGGCAATAAAGTTAATTGTATTTAGATGGCCATAATTTTTGTGTGACTACACACACAAGAAAAAATGTTTAAATAGTATTTACATGGTTTTTTAATTGTTTAAGAAGTTATTTTCTCACATTTTGTATAGCCCCCTTTATACTTCTGTACGTGGAAAATATTTATTCTAGTATGTCATTAGAGGAATACTTGAAGGTATCACTTCTGTATGTGTGTACGTGTATATACATAAGCAGTGTCAATTTTTAATGTTACGATTCTAACACAGAATAAACTAATACTCGTAATAAATGTATACAATGGAATTTTCATATAACTGTACACGGAATTATATATTACCTTTCCATGTAATTAATCCAGTTTCTGTATTTACATTGTATAATAATCTGTACTTTCAGGTTTTTACTAAGGTATTTTTGTTAAACTGTTTTTACTTCCAATAAAAGTGCTCTTAGGATTCTTATTTATTTATTTATTGTTTGTTAGGAAGGTATTTCATTAAAATTGGTCAAGTTTATGGTATGCACACCCATTTAACCATAAGTGCAAAAAACATTCTGTGCGTAGCATGCAACACAGACATTTCTTTGATTGATGCTTAAGCATTTCAAATAAGGCGATAAATGAATATGTGCTTTGTGCAGCTTTGTGTATCCATACAAGTATATACTGTTATATGAAAAGGGTTCAGTTCACCATTTGAAGCTGCATCAAGGAGATTACTTAATTGCAAAGTAGGTATGTGCATACTTATATATTTTCATTACTGTATTTGTGCGTTATACGATAAAGTGCAGCATCAAAGAAATTGATCCCTCTTCATATACTTAGATGTATCTTTCTGAAATAAATTTTAATTTAATGATTCCGATCATCTGTTTCAGGATGAAACACCTCAGGGATTCTTCGAGGACCATGGTTTGGGATAATATTTCCTAGACAATTTGTCGAATTTAATGTAAGTGGATTTATAATGACGCTCCGAACATTCCAAAATTGTATTTACCATATACTATGTTTATTACATTTAAGGATATAGTACTAAATGAATCTTAATTAATGAAAAGTCCTTTTTTCAAATTGAATTAATGCTAATAAAGCATAAAGATTATATTATTTAATCCTCTGCAGTTCATCATACCAATGAATCTATTGTCATTCATTTTACTATTTATTTCTCATACTTATTCAAATATTTTTATTCTTATATTCAAAATTTGATGTGCATACTTCTCTATGAAGTAGCAAAATAGAAAGCATCAATAATTTCTTACATAGAGGGTTAAATAATGAATTTCAAACATTCTGCATCTACGTGCACATATTTTTTATGAGGTGCTCATAGGATATTCACTTACATGTAATTACTTTGTGAAACCAAACTATGCATAAGTATTATAAAATTTGTTGCGCCTTATTAATTTTTAATCGAAAACTATATTTTTGTGCGTTATGTAGAAAAGGTAACGAATAACTTTAACTTAAACATTGTTAATATATCAGCAGCTCTAACAGTCAAGTACTAAAAAACAACAGCAATTATCAATCAAAGCAATTAAAGTATTACAGAATCGATTAGGGCATTAAATACACAATTTCTCCTATAAGTAATTATATTAAATTGTGAAATTATAAAAACGCTGCAAAAAGAACTTTTGTTAGAAAAGAAATTAGTTGTTAAAAGGTATGCAGGACAACAATTATTAGTTCATAGTTGACAAAATATTCACATAATTGTTTTAATATTATAATAATACCAATTTTCATTTAGTAACTATTTACTTGTATTATCTTATAATGTTTTCTATACACATACAGTAATTATATCAATATTAGCAGGCTGTCATCGACATATTAATTATACACATTCCTAACAGGTTCCCAAAATGTTTAAAACATTACCGCAATTGAATATTCCAATTTTTAACGATTGACTATACTGTTTTATATTTGCGTACACGATTTTAATGATATTCAAATTTTGAATGTACACCATAACTATACTATAGTTTGATAAAGATCGACTGGTGCAAAATCATTTTATTTTGTTAAACAAGTATTCTTATTGTTTAGACTTTTAGACTTGAGGCATTCTCATTCCCAAAGTGTCAGTTAAATATTTACCGTTTTCTGTATTAGAGATTACCAAGGATATGAATTTCGCTGAAATATTATCTCCGCGTTGTTTACGGAAATGTCCATGTTCCTGTTAATTGTCATTATCATGGCGAGGTATTTTTGCAAGTTTTGATCGCGTTGATCCTTCCTCTACGTAAATAGCAGAAATAACGAGATATTTATTGAAAGAAATTCTCCCATGGAAAATAAGTTTATAAAGAAATATTGTTCGTTGACTGTTTATTCGTAGCATTGGCGCAAGCTGACATGAGATTATGTGTTATACATATCTGAGATACATATATATGTATACATATATGCGTCGCCAGTTAGTGTTAGACTGTTCTGAAAAGTATTCACTTTTCTCAATCGATAAAACTTGCGTTTCCATACCGCTGAACAACCTTACTCTGGCCTTTCAGTGCGACGAAGGTACTTTACACATAAGACCGCTCTTTTAAAAAAAGATTACGAGACTCGAGCTCGACAATCGACGATTGAGAATGTTCAATGAATTTTTAGAATTACGGTTCTTGCGAGAGTCTGCGAAAGAAAATTTTCCTAAAATCCCCCATCGAAATTCGAGTATACGTAATATTTGTAAACATTCCAATATATTTAGAGATGTGCTAGACTAACAAAAAAAAAAAGAAAAAAAAACGTGTAATCAATTTTATAAGAATATCTTGGAACTTACGATAACATTATATTGTCCGGACACGTTATGTACTTTATATTTTTAACTTTGATTGTAACGCACGAACGTTGACATAGAATTTCATCAAACGGATTGTGTGTAGTATTAGTCGAAGAAAACGATGGCTATGTTAGTTAATGTGCGCCAGGTAATTTGCGTTTGTACAGACGTGTACTAATGGCGTGCGTGATACAGTACTATTTCGCATTATTTTCTCTACTTTAAATAATTTTGTATACGGCACAGTTTTCGATACACACGTTAGGCATTATACATACTATACTCCTGTTTGTTCAGCGTACACATTGTACACATAGTACCGTCGGAGTTCCTCTCGGACGATGTTACACGCGCAGTTCTTTCATATGCAATCAAAAGTAGCGATTAAGCGCGCGAATTTGTTAGAACATGCGGTATAGCTGGTTTATTAAACAGAATTATGAACACTACCAATGTTAAGCGTATGAACGTGTAATACGATAAGTATATGAATGTTGTATTGAAAAGACGATGCTTTGTGCTCCGTCCATAATAAACCCTGTAATGCAAAAGTATATCGGCGCTTTTATTGAATTTTCTTTGAGTGCGAATAGAATTTTAATCTCTCTTGCCGCGGAATCGACGTAAGTACAATTTCATATGTACCTCTACTTTGTATATGTAGCTATCGATACGCTTTCGTCTCTTTTATATTCGACTGGAAATAAAACACCAGCGATTACCTTTTAAAATAACAGTTTGATTAACTAATTATGCAGCGACGATCATTTTACACTTCTTTGAAAAATTGCAAATTAAGATTTAGACAAGGTTCGAAAATTATAGTTACCATAGAACAGACTCGGGCGGTACTGGAATAAATTATTATCGAATTTGTGTTTTTCTGTATTTTCTTTTTTCCAGAGAAATCTCCAGTCCGGCCGTCTATTGTGCGAATATCTGTTTTTAAAAATTTACCCTTTTGTCAGCAGCGAACTGTAAGTTCAGTAAATCGATATGAACGTCCTATATGTTTAATTTTATAAATCAAGTTCCTGTCTGGGCATGCATTAAACTCTTGAATGAAGAGAATAAAGTCAACACGAACACAACGCACATCCGGCGTCGAAGAAGATTATACACGCCCCGTCGCTGTCGAGATTCTCGTCATAAACGTCTGCAGGACGCATTGTGAATTACGTATTTCAAGGTTTCCCGCAATAGTGGAGGAGTAACAATGGCGTCGCGTATAACAATGTCACGTTATTTAGCAAAGTACGGTCGACGGCGAAGTTGGCAGAAGTCGTGGTTGCCACCCTTTTTAGTCAAGGGGTGAACAAAGCATTTATGCGACGAGCACCGTGACAATGACGCATGAACACAGGTATTTTCGGGTTTGAGCATTATACTCGGAAATATAAACAATCAAATAATTTATTTATATATTTCCCCTTCAGCGAACATCCCTGCGGGATTAAACGAGATATTGATGGTGTTAGATTCGTTTAGACAATTGCTCGAAAACGAAAGAACGGTAACCGAATAAGCTTTTTAATCGTGCGCAAAACACTAAAGCTATTGTTGGCTCGGGTCGCAAATAACTTCCAGCGCAGGCACTTAAAAATTATCGAGTGAGTCTGGACTAGCGCTAATAATAAGAGGTGTCGAATAGAATAGCAATTATCGGCTTAATTTTAATTCATTAAATATTCTACACCAGCCAATATGCAGTTTTTACAGACACCGGGAATCCGGAATTTCCGTGGTCTCGATTTTTGCCCACGCAAATACACTCGTAGTGCATAAAAGTTTCTAACTGCTGTGACCCTACTGCAAATTAATTCGATAACGAAGTATCGCCACCAACACCTAGATTATTCTCATATCATTGCGAAGATAATTTTCCCATAATTGTACCTGTTCTTTCGGAATTCTCAAAATATATTACGCAACCCTTTGGCCGGCCAGGCCCTTTGCGATTTCTGTTCGGTAGCGAAATACCGCGAGAGACATCGGGCATGCGGAAGAAGGCTGGGTTGCCCGTCGAGCGATTCGTCGCGAAATGGCTGGTGCACGCATGGGGACGGGAGCGCGTTGCGCGGAGAAGAGTGTTGCGGAGCCGCGTCGATGCGCGCGAGTAGACGGCGTCGACGGCGGCGGTGACGGCGGCGGCGGCTGGTCGTCGCTTTGACGTCGTCGAGTCGAGTCGAGTAGAGTCGAGCCGAGAGCGACCTCGAAGCGGTTGCTGGTGTGCGTTCCCGAGAGTGCGAGTGGCTTGCACCGTCGTCGGTTTTGGGCCGACGAATCTCCGCTGGGCCGCGGGGTGGCTGGTATCGCGGGCCGGGTATTCGATATTTCGGAGCGTGTACGAAAGCGGAAACCGGAGGAAGCGGTGCGGCGCGGAACGAAACGGATCTCGGAGCAGAGCAGAGCAGAGCAGAGCAGAGGCCTCTCAGTGGGGTGGAGCGGCGCCGTCGTTACGCTCGAACTGGGCGCTCCGAGACTACGGGACGTCGCCTCGCGACGCGCACCATCCCGACGTTGCCTCCGTCAGCAACGACACCGAACTACGACGCCGCGGTGCCCCGGTCTTCTCTCTCTCCGACGCGAACGTGTGAAACGCGGAACGATGTAATCCGGGGATCATCTCGTCCGTGATCGAGTCGTCGCGCGCCCCGATCACAGGACCATACGAAACCATGTTATCCCGTGGGACGAGCAAACTGGGACAATCGTGCACGCAGTCGACCGCAAAATTTCGAGTAACTTGACCTGGAGCTAGATACCAGTTCCGTTTCGCATGTAGAGAGAGAGAGAGAGAGGAGACTGGTTCCGCGTGCGTATCGGTCTGTTAGAAAAATCGAACGATTTCCTGGCCAGGGAGGATCATCCCGGAAGAAAGAAGAGACTGCTAGCCGAGGGGAACGTCGGATAAACCGGGGGTGGGGTGGGGTGAGGTGTTAGAGGTTAGAAGACAACCGGGAGAGAGGGGGCGAAGAGGGATCCCCGGAGAGTACGGGGGCTCCCTCGTGTAAAACCCCAGCGTGGGCCACGGTTGATTCCGGCACTGGACGTCGGTGGTGACGAAGGGGCTGATGTCAGTGCGGCCACTCGGCGCCCGCTCCGTGGCTCGGATGCGCGAACGCGACACCCGCATCGCCGTCGTACCGCGAGTAAAGCTCCCGAAGGAGGCGGAGGCGGCAGCAGTAGCAGCGGCCGATCACGGTGATGGTCAGCCGCGACGACACAGCGGTGACTGGTGACTGGCGTACGATCAAACGCGACGACCACGGTGTTACGCTAGACGGTGCCGTGCCGTGCCGGTCGGTCGGTCGGTCGTCGGTCGCGTCGGTCGTCGGTCCTGGGGGCGCACAGTTTCGGGAATAATAATGCGTGTTAGGCACGTCACACGGCGACGAGGACGACGGTACGACGCGAGGGACCCGAGCAGCCAGCCGCGGGTGCAGCTGCAGCTACGCAATTATGTACGCGTACGGTTTCGAGATCACGTAGTGGCTGCCGTGTAATTATGTTGTCATCGACGCGCGGCGCGCCCTGTGTAGCTTCACGGTGAAATTCTGGCGTGAGCGGTGCCGCGGTGGAACGGGGAACATGGCGTCGGTCTCAGCTGAGACTCCAGCCAGCCATGGGCACAGCTTCAGCAAGAAGACGTTTCACAAGCCGACGTACTGCCATAGCTGCACCGACATGCTGTGGGGCCTCATACAGCAGGGGTACATCTGCGAAGGTAGGTCTCGCTGCCACCACCCCACCCTGATACATAAGTAGCCCCGACGTGCTATAGACCACCGTGTATACTCCTCCTGGGTGTATGGGAATGGGTGTCGCTATGGGTCATCGCGATTTCGTATCGGGATGTACGTGTACACGTAGTCGTCCGGCGCCAAGATCGGGTTCACCCAAATCCTGCGCATTGATTCTGCGAATTCTGCGAACGATCGAGCACGGGTTTTGCTAGAATAGTTGTCGAACCGGGGGCTTCGGGTAGGATCGAATTGAATTTGATGGATGTCGAGGGATCCGAGGGGGTGGTGTCTTAGCGGTCGAATTACGAAACTTCTCGTTTCGTGAATCTCCATCGGACGCCAGGCTAGATTTTCTAGGAAAAACCACAAGGCTGAGAGAGAGAGAGAGAGAGAGAGAGAGAGCCGATCGATATGAGCGCGTTCGGTAACGAAATCGAATACGCGACCCGTTGTCACCGGAGTACGCTCGTCCCGCCTTTTCACGGATTCCGAAACCTTGGTCGGCGTGCAAAGTTGAAACTGGCTGACCTCCAGGAATGATGAATGGCAAGTGCCCATTCACCGTGTGTGTAGAGGGTGGCACGTTCATGCAGAAGCCGCTAAGTGCTAATTCCTTCTGACCCCGATAGAACGAGAACGGCCGTCGGAGCTCTAGTTCCGAAACGGCCCCCCCCGACAGACCCAAACGTCTACGAACCAGCCAGAACCTAGGACACACTAGGTTCGCATCGTGGATCGCGGGTAGTCTCGCGCGCTAGCATTCCGTGGAAAAAGGGCGGTCTCTCGTGTTGCGTGACTTGGCGCCAACTCGTCTCAGCAACGTCGCCTTAGCGTTGCGTGCAGCTGCAGTTTGCGTACACGCGACTGTTACTCGCATATGTTGCTTCCTTCGCGGGGTTGTGCTATTACAAAATTGGGTCAATCGAAATTTCCTTCTTCTCCGTTTATCTTTCGCGCGCCATCGCGTGGAAGGGCGGAGGGGCTGCGGGGGGAGGGCTGCGAGTTTGAGCGAATCGTGTCTCCCACCCCCCAGCCCCCTCTCGCGCGTCCTCCTGTCCGAATTCGAATCATTCTCTCGCCACGGGCGTTATTGATTATCGCTCTTCGAGCAAACGTCGATCGTTATCTCCCGATACAACATCGCGGCTCGCTCGCTTTCTGTAATCGTCGATCGAACGACGCTTCGATCCGATCTGTCATGGGCATTCGTCGCCCACCGAGAGATCCCCTGATTATTCCACCTTCGGTCCGATGGAAGATTCTCTCTCGCCTGGTCCAAACCCACCATCTTTGGAATCCGATAACGGGGCGCCACATTTCCCACCCCGCCGCACGATTTGCGCACGCTCCTGCTCTCGAGTGTTTACCCCCTTGCAGCGCGGACCGAAGCGAATACGAAGAAAACAATACCGGGGGAAAACCGTGTCCTCGTTGTCAGCTCTCTTACCTGTTGGTCGTTCTTAAGGCATCGGGGGTTGAACGGTGTCCAAAAGGGTTTCAATCGGGGGTGGGAGCGCCAGCTAGGAAATTCCGCTAGACTCAACAGTTGAGGGAAATCGAACAGATATTAGGCGGTTCGAGGCGAGGGCGCGCGCATCGGCTCTTTTCACAAGCATTGATCGTGGCGGGGGTGGTGGAGAAGGGGGGAGCGTAGAAGGGAGGGCTGTGGACGGTGTGGGGTTGTAGCTAGCAGCTACATGTATATGTATACATATAGCGGATTCCGGAGAGAGCAAGAGGAACGAGCACACGGCGAGAGGGTTGGCATGGGGCGCGAGGTGGGGGTGTGCACGGAACAAGGAGCTCGTTGACGAGCGGACCCCGTTAAAGGATAAGCATCCGTGGACACCTCCTCGGAACTTGGTATCGTTTAATCGAACAATCGGCTCGATTCATGACCTCGGTTGTTGTGGGAGCGCCCGGCCCGAATGTACCAACTTCTAGGTCGCTTTTGCGGATTTCGATTTCGCATCGATCGATTCCGGGAACGGCCGGATCGATCTTCGCGTCCAACGAATATAGATCGATAAGATAACGAATTTTATGGAGAATTTTGTAGAAAAATTTTGTAAAAAGTCCTACTTGATAATTAAATTTTTCTAATACACGTTTGGGACCGGCCGGATCGATCTTCGCGTCCAACGAATATCGATCGATAAGACAACGAATTTTATGGAGAATTTTGTAGAAAAATTTTGTAAAAAGTCCTAATTGATAATTAAATTTTTCTAATACACGTTTGGGGGACCGGCACCGATATCCGACGTACAAATTTCATCTCGGGAGCGCATCTCTGCGCTCGACGGGTTTCACGGCCGCTTTGAATTTCGAAGCGCGACCGCCATGATGGTTTAAACCATTGCCAGGAGCGAATGCGTTCGTCTGGCAATTAACATGCGATCGGATTTCAACGGCCGAGAATACAGTGAACGGTTCATTGAGATTTCTTTTTCGCGAGGTAACAATATTCGCTGTGTTCGACGACCACGGATACATTGTAAACGCATAAAATCGGATCGGACGTCTCTCCGAGGCGTCCGGGAACCTTGAGCGCCGCACAACATTTATTTTATAGAACCGAGCCGCCCGCTATGATGCCGGAACATTTTAGGCCGCGCGAGACCATATTGAAACGTTACTGTTTCGTTATGGGCGGCGCGGCGGCAGACAAATGCCATCGGAGTTTTCCCGGTTTCCTGGAATACACACGTGCGCATCAAAAAGACGGCGCTGTTCAGCGATGAAACGAGCCATTCTGCGCTGTTTTTCCTAGATCCTCCCGGTTCCGCCGCGCGCGCGGCTGTGGCAGCGGCGGCGGGGCGACAAAAAGTTGATTGACCATGTGCTTCAAGTAAATTCGCAAATAGACGCGGACGAACCCATTGGCCGGTTCCGTCACGACAGGATTGCACGAATATTCGGAATATTTCTAGACTCGATATCTTAATTTTAGCATTCGCGGGATATCGACGCGCGATCGATCCGAAGCGACGATTCCACGGATCCCAATAGATCCTCGCGGATCCCCGACGGCGACCAAGCTGCAATCCGATCTGGCTCGATGTTTGTTCGACTCCCGTTTCGCCGTAACATTAAGCCCAGTCGTTTTCGTTCAGCACAAAAGATTCGGCCCTCCTCTCCCCCTCCCCCACAACCACTCGTTCAAGCTTCTCTGAAATAGTTGCAAGGAAGATCAAGATCACACTGCACCGAATTATACTTCACATTTCAAATGGGACAGTTGTTCGTCGGTCGTAACTCCGCGACATAGATTTCGCAGGCAGGAATTAAAGATTTTAGTAGGCTACCTAAAAATAAAAGATCTTTTTTCTCTTCCTATTTGTATTCTTCCTTTCGAATATATATTTATATTATATGTATATATAAATATTATATATATATTTATATATGTATGCGTGAATATATTCAAAGTCGAATTTCGGGAACTTGGAGCAAGGTCGTTCAACTTATTAATAGTCATTCTCCTCGCACCGCCAAAAAGAAATTTATGAAAAAAGCTTATGATGAAAACTGTAGAATAACAGAAGCTGCTTCCAAGGCTAACTGTATTTTTAGTGACCCGGAAATATAGGATACCGAAGCCGGGGGACTTGTGTTCCTCTACCTGTTTCGATAATTGCTGAAATCGGTGACACGGGCGAATCGATCGAGGTTCATTATGTCAGCGAAAGCTGTGCGTTAAACGTTAATCGTTATCGAACGTGCTGCTGCTGTATTGAACGTAACGATCAAGTAAATTCAACGATAACGGTGCTAGTAAAGCCCTATTGTCCCATTTTGCATCGTTAACATGACACTTTTTACACAATTGTCATTTGCTTTGTTCTCAAATTGTATCAAATAGTTTTATTTTTATAAAAAAAATGGTTTTCATACAAGAAACGATACTGAAATACTTTTATTCGTTTCATTTAACCGCCACCTCGTCGCGCCGCGTCTTATACGTTTACAGTGTCTTTCCAGCGTATTAAGCATACTAAAATGGTAACTTGGTTGAAGCTTTCATAGTCGAGAAAGTTCATTAAAGCTTCTGTATTATTTTTAACTGGCTGAAACACTTAACACAAAGTGCAAATATCGATTTGACCTTGTGAATTAGTGCATAAAAATCTGGATTTATATGCAGATTCAGTCTGCTTGCCGGTGAGCCGGGTTTTCGCGCATTTAAATCGCACTGGGAATAAAGGACGCGATAAACCTACAATTTCTCGCGAAACACCGAACCGAATGAAATTACATATATCAGTTTTAGTCGACCGGCGACCGCGAACGACGCGAACGAGTCCCGCTGCTCTCCGGGATTTTTTTTCTCTTCATTTGCCGAAGTTATCTAGTGGCTGGCGCGCCGCCGTTAAACAACGTCGAAGTTCCGGCGGTTGTCAATTATTTTCGTTCTCTCAATTTTGTCCCAAGTGTTATGTATTATGAAAAGTGTACGTATGGTACGTTTCCCGCGTGCATTCGACGGGTCGTTATTGTCGGCGGAAGATAACAAACAGATCGTAAACTTTACAATTGAGTGCGAACTCTGAAAGCCAGGAATCGCAATGCGAACTGATGCTGGACTTCCGTTGAAAACTTTGCGACTGACTGTCAAACTACAATAGATCCCCCTTTTCTCGATGCACTGAATAAATACACTGGCCACAAGTAAGTAGAAAATCCCATTCGTGGAAAGTGAACCATGTTACAATCATTTCTACAGGAACAATGGAAAAGCATATTCGTTTCTAGCTACCTACTTACTTGCCACGGTGATATTCTCTTTTATCGTCCAGTCTTACCGCTAGACCGCAGGTTTTTTTTCTGCATTCATAGCAGGAATGGGCGAGTGTAATTTCAAGAAAGAAAGATCAAAAACATTTGCAACAAGAGATGTCGCCTCTTTTTTAGTACAACATTTTTTTTTGGGACACCCTGTATATTGTTCTTTAGAAGATTGTGCAGACTTTATGCCGCTAATAGCATCGACGATGTGTATAAATTTCGCTGCCTACATAATGTCACTGTAATTTACAGACACGAACGGCGATGCAACAACACTACTTCACACGACGCGAAGCGTTCTTATTATAACGTTACATTTTCCGATCAACCCCGTGTAATAGTACGTTTAATGGAATATCGATACGAACCAATATATGTTCTAAAAGATTTTGCAACTCGTATCTGCTATTAATGTTAGTGGAAACTAGAGGGTTCGTAAATAACACGTTAAGTGTCAATAAATCGATAATTAGGTCGGAAATAACAATAAAGACAAGCTAATGATAAGAGTAATTACACGAGGAATTTTTCTCCGGAGAGATAACGTTCGTGGTTATCACAAATGTTGTAATTTCTAATACAGAATTTTTTGTATTTCACCCATTTAGTTTCTTTCTATTCCTATTAAAGCTCTGTTAACACGGATAATTACATAGATCATATTCCGTTCGCATAATAGTTGTATCCAATTACGTTCTATTAAACGTTAATCGAATATTTTCCATTACTATGCAATTAGCTGCAGTGTGGTTTAAAAGCTGCGCAGGGTTTCACGCTCTGATTAAAGGGGCTTAAAATAAATGAATCAAACTTTGTTTGAGTGTACCCAAATTAACGTTCGCTCGAATTAGTATACTATAAAATTCAAATCCCAACTGTTTCCCACGTTCTTTCAATGATTGCCTTAACAACGAATCGATATTTTACAATTTTTGCACGCTGGGCGCCCTTCGGGGCTCTGGGCCAACACTGTTTGGGGACCTATAACTTTGAATTTGTATGATAATTGATATACTGATCTGAATCCAGAACGATTCATCGAATCACAGAGGTCCTAGTGAAATTTCAATTTTTCTCTTGCAGTTTGCAACTTCGTGGTGCACGACCGCTGTCTCAAGGCCGTCGTCTCTCCCTGCTCCAGCATCGCGGCAAGCCTCATTAAGGTAAGAATACCCTCTGTTTCTGTTCTTGCCCCTTTTGTGCGACCGGAGATGAGCGAATTCTTCCCAGCGACCTATATTTACGCACCGGTGAAGAATACTCTGCCGCATAGTGTCGCGGCTACGTTGAAAATTCTCCTTACAATGCAGCTAACTTCGTTGCGGAGCTTACGCGCGACGGCAATTATAATATTTCCATAAATTTTTCACCTCGGCCCTTTCCTGTTGTTCAGCGGCTGGATGCGAGATAACGTTAGATGGCGTAATCATTTACGGGCCAGTGTTACACGGATACCTTCAATTTTAATCCTCGGATGGCAGAGTCCATCTCGCCTGAAATTGACAAGCGTTCCGGTTGAATTCGAATTTTTTAGTAGTTTTTTTAACAATATCCTTGGATCCTTAGATCAGTACCTTGTGTGACGACAAGTCAGCAACACGTTGTTGCGGCATTCTTTTTCGTTTTTAATTTTTATAAAGCATACGCGGTTTTACTCTTTTTTGAAAATGATCCAAAAAGTTTAAATCAAACTAGCAAATTTTCTTTTCTGTTAACTAATTGATCGAACCTTTGCGGAAGAAAACATCCTCAATTTAATATCCTTAGATCTCTTTAGAAAAAGTACTTCCCTTTTACAATAAATACGGGCTGTCCCAAAAATATTCTGCTCACCTCAGGGATCACCCCTCTCAAAAGGAAGAATGTACAACATTTTTGGGACAGCCTTAGAATTTCTGCGAGAAGCTGTTTCCGTAAACGCCGTTAGGTGAGTGCGTCCTTTATAGTAAAGAATAGTGATTTTCTCGTTGCAGAACCCGGTTGCACACTGTTGGTCCGAACAGGAACAGGTCCGTAGAAGAAAATTCTGCAACGTCTGTCGTAAACGGCTCGATGATAGTTTATCCATACACTGTGAAAGTAAGTATGTCCCCCCCGCATCGCATAACGCTGCCGCGTTATCGTTATGCGTACTGTTCCGTTCGCTCGCGTATCGAATCGATGAAAATTTCATTCGAAGGCTTACGGATTCATGAAAATTCCGTGTTCCTGGTTTCAGTATGCGAGTACTTCGTGCACACGGAGTGCCAGGATTTTGCCGTGGCAGACTGCAAAGAAAACGCCACGTTCTTACCTGGGAAGGACTTGTCGCAGGTAAAACACACTCATCTCTGGCGAGAAGGCAATCTTCCCAGCAGTTCAAAATGTGCTGTCTGCAAGAAAAACTGTTTTTCTGCCGAATGCCTGTCCGGGTTCCGTTGCGAGTGGTGCGGCATGACGGTAATATATACACCTCTTCGAATCATCATCACCCTCTGAAAAATACACGCGAGTTTATCGGTTTCTGTTGCAACACATCAATTACAGTATTCTCTCCCCCCCGCCCCTAATAACATTATCGACCTTCTTATTATCGCATCATCGTCCCCACTTACGCGCAGTCATTGTACATGCATGAACAAAATCAATAAGGGTTGAATATTACTGAAAACACGTGGCCAAATAGACGTTGTACAGATTCACATCCGAATCGTAACGTTTTAAAGAACATAACATAGCTAATTGTTTTAAATGATCGAACCTTGCGCCGATAATTCTTCGCACATATATAATATTAAATTACGATCGATAAAAACCTAACATTATTACTGAAAACGTTCGCGGCCGACGGATGTTCGCACGAGATTCATAGAAATTTTTCGGGCGAGTACGAATCGTCCGATCGTACGACGAATGAAACGAATTAAAATTATACGAATCTCGATTTTCCGAACCACCTCGGCGTGTCCCGGGGTTAGTTCGGATAATCGACGATCCCTGTCGTAACCATCGTATCAAATCGTTTCCACTATCACGACCCGCGTCTCGTTTCAGTTACACTCAGACTGTTACAAAAATATCCCGCAAGAATGCACATTTGGGAACTTGAAACGAATCTACCTACCGCCGCACGCAGTCAGTATTCCACGTACGGAGATTCGGATGGAGACGATCATCGGGGTGCAAGTACGTCGAAACGAAGTCCTGGCGCGTGAGTATTCCTGCCGTAAGTGTCTATTCTACAAATAAACCTCTAAAATATCGATTAGGGAATGCGTAACACGTGACCGAATATATATCCGAAGTAGTGGAATGAAGTTACGTTCTCGTCTACGTGTACATACATACAAACATACACACATACATACATACATAAGCTGTAAATAGAAAGGGGTGGGTCACCTGGAGTCCGGAGTCGCATACACGCTCGTACCACGTTCACCGATATACGGAATGAGTATAATAGAAAGCACGGGAACAGAGAGAGAGGGAGAGAGAGAGAGTGAGAGAGAGAGAGAGAAAGAGAGAGAGAGAGGGAGAGTACCTCTATTTATCTCCTCGCAGCCACGATAGAACTCAGGCGACTCACTCTACGTGCAGGGTGTTCAATAAAATACAAGAGTATAACCGCGAGCGTTACACCTACTGGCCGATCGGCAACAGGTGGAACGAAATCCCGCGAATGATTCTTCATTCGTGACGTTCCGCGACGGAAATCAACGGCGAACAATAATTCTTCCGGTCCTGTTGACAACCGAATGACAAGGCCGCGACTGCAATTGTTTATCCTTTGATCTCTGCACCGTGCTGCAACGAAGAAGCAATTTACACTAAAAACTGTAAAAACCTTGGGTTAGAAACGGACCGTGCGTCGGGCTCGTGCTGTTTCTTAGAAAAGGACCGTGCGGCCGAAAGCTTACCGCATGCTCCGCTAGTCGATGACGTACTATCGGTGCCTGTCCGAACCTGTCGCGACAGGTCGGCTCGCGCCAGCCGAGAATCGATAGCGTAGAAATCGGCTACCCGGCCAGCGCGAGTCAACTGGGGGTAGCCGATTCCTACGCTATCGATTCTCGGCTGGCGCGAGTCGACCTGCTCGGACCTGTTTAAAACTCTTAAAAAAATTGTTTGTTCATCTGGTAAAATTGAAGGTAGCAAAAAAAAAATACTGTCCATTTTTCGTAGATCCTACGGCTTTCTTAGATCAAGGCTGTAATAGTTCTTGCCGCCCAGCTTTTATTATGCGGACGCGTACAAAATGTACACAGTGAAGATGTTTCTCGCAGCAATTCGTTCTGAAATTCCTCGTTTCGTGCTCATATTTTCTGATACACCCTGCACACGTACCTTACGGTTCACCGTTGTACATGCCGGCAGACATTGACCACGAACACTTCTAACGTCTAATTCCGTGTAACAAGAAAAGAAAGAAATTGAACTTACACTGAACTCTTGTGGAAACGGGAAACGGATGTTATCTCGAACGGATCTGTCGCTACTTTCTACACTCGGTCACTGTACATTGCACACTTCCGTGTTTAGCTCGATCCTTTGAACGAGTCTGGACGTGTTAAACGCGCGCGCCCGCGCGCTCGTACATTGGGCATCGATCATGTTGTTCGCATATTACGCTCAGATAACAAATAATGGCTCTCCATTAGATTGTTCCGTGTTTGACAGACTGTACGGTCCGATCTGTCGGTAACCATATTTACCAAATGCATATATATATATATTGTATATACAGGGTGAGTCACCAAACGTTAGCACCTCAAATATCTTTATTGTTTCTAAAGATACGTAAAATATGGTAAGGACAAAGTTAAATGGTACAATGGGGCTGACACGATGCAAAAAAAAAAAATTTTGTTTTTATGTAATTTTTTTGGAGATATCAAGGTCACCTTGACTTTTTAAAATGGAACCACCCTTTTTTAAACACCTACAATGATAGTCCCTTTCATTAAGAATTCAGTGACTATAATTAGTCCAAGGTCATTCAAGGTCAAGGACAGATAAAACGTATAAAACTAAAATATGGAAGCAGAATACCTGTATTTTATAAATGTTCGAAATGATGGCCGTCTGCGTCGATACATTGTTGTAAACGAGCTCCGAAGGAATGTTGAACTCCGATAAGTGTATTCGACGCGATATTCGTACATGCTGTGATGATACGCTGACGCATATCTTCAACTGTTGTTGGAGCATCCGTGTACACGGTCTCTTTTAGCAGACCCCATAAAAAGAAATCCAGTGGATTTAAATCAGGCGAACGTGCCGGCCATGAAACTGTTCCGCCTCGTCCAATCCATCGGTTTGGATATCGAGAATCCAACGTTTCTCTTGCTACTCGTGCATAATGAGCAGGACAACCGTCATGTTGGTACCACGTATCGTAGCGATTTTGTAAAGGGACATCTTCTAACAAAATTGGCAGATCTTCTTGCAAAAATTGAGCGTATTTCTGTCCCGTCGTCATTCCGTTAACGAAATATGGTCCAATTACTTTGTCGTTCAAAATACCACACCACGCGTTTACGCTCCATTGTCTTTGACGATCAATTTCTCGCAGCCAGTGCGGATTAACCACAGACCAATAATGGGCGTTCCGTAGATTAATTGAGCCATGATTAGTAAATGTTGCTTCGTCCGTAAACAAGACATTAGAAAAAAGTGAATGATTTTGAAGCAATCCCCATTGACAAAAGTTAATTCCCGAAAATCATTCCCGTGCAATTCTTGATGGAGCGATATGTGGAACGGATGAAATTTATGTCGGGCCAGAATTCGTATTACGCTACTTTGACTTATGCCTGCTTCCCGGGCAATTTTTCTCATACTCGCGTGAGGATTGACAGCTATAGCTGCTAAAATATTAATTTCATTGTCTTCGTTAGTCGTGGGATTCTTCCGTTTGTACTGTCTTGCATGTACACTTCCAGTACTTCGAAACAACCTGTACGTATTAGTGAAAGTATGTCTAGAAGGAGTGTTTCGCTCGGGGTACCTTTCTTCATGAAGTAGTCGGGCCTGCACTGCATTTTTTCTACATTCACAGTAAATCGTGATCATATCACACTTTTCAGTCATCGAATATAACATAGCGGAATCGCGTTTGGAAACATACTGATAAAGAATGCTGAATAACATTAAAGGACCTTAGCATGTTTACTTTAACTACGACCATAGTATGTTTACTATATCCTACAAGTCTCAACCGTGATAAACGTATTCTGCTTCCATATTTTAGTTTTATACGTTTTTTCTGTCCTTGACCTTGAATGACCTTGGACTAATTATAGTCACTGAATTCCTAATGAAAGGGACTATCATTGTAGGTGTTTAAAAAAGGGTGGTTCCATTTAAAAAAGTCAAGGTGACCTTGATATCTCCAAAAAGATGATATAAAAACAAAATTTTTTTTTTTGCATCGTGTCAGCCCCATTGTACCATTTAACTTTGTCCTTATCATATTTTACATATCTTTAGAAGCAACAAAGATATTTGAGGTGCTAACGTTTGGTGACTCACCCCGTATATACTTACTTTGAGTTACACCGTTTCTCAAGCTGTCTCGATGGATGTCACCAGCGTCGTTGTCTCGTTGCGATCCATTGCCCGTGGAGAGAAAGAAGTAACACCGTTCCATGTTGTTGTGATCACCTTCCGACTGGATGCATAAAACGCCTATAGTATAATTAGACGATAGCAATGGACACGTCACGCCTAGACATATTTTAGATTTAGATCGAACGATCTCACGTTCCACGTGTTTCTCGTGTGCCCGAAATTAGAAATTCTTCACCGTTAACATGCAATATTCGCTACATATTTTTTTTCTGGTTTTTCGAATCGATAGATTTCCGCGTGCACCCACACACACGCACCCGAATACCAGAAAAAGCCACGAACTCTCAGCAGAGGGACAAACTTCCCGCGGACGCGCTGCACCTGCACGATAATGCCGATTATCTTGTATCGCGAAGATAAAAAGATGGTGGGGGGGACGAAAGCAGATAAAAGACAAATTTTCATCATCTGCGCAGAACGATCCGGGTGTCAACGATCCTTTTCGACACGAACATTTTGCATGATCTTTGATATTCGTTCCTTTCGTATATATACAACAACGCCGCTCAATCTTGTAATATACAGCGTGCTGCAAAAGTAGCGTCCCAACCGAGAAGCCGGTGACACCCTGTATAGTAGAGAAAATAAAAGGTTTTCGATTAAAATACGCATTTTACTCGCGAGCATACTTAACGCTATTTGTTTTCCGTAAAGTTTGATGCAAAGCCATAGATACAAAAATAAAACAAGATCGATAGAAGAAGAGCGACCGTGCTCTTCTTCGTCGCGTAAGTAGAAGCGGCGTGCGATAGCCGGGCATAGAACTAATTATTCAAACGCGCGCGATCCTGTCGTAATTTTCGAATTTGTTTGACGAAGCTAATTTCGAACGCCTCCCGTGCGATATTCCCTACCTATTTTTGCATGTACGATCACCCTCTTCTCGGTTGTGCCATTGTGTACATAGTACATAGGTGTCTCTTCTTTCAGTGCACACGATGATCGATCTACCGAATAAAACGAGAAATCCCATTCATGTTCTCAACTCTCGAACTTCTTAATGCTGTCACGAATCTTTGTGTGTCCCCCATATCATTCGTGTATTCTATTGATATATATATAAAGTGTCACACAAAAGTACTGGCATAGATAAGGATGTTTGTGTAAAGATTCTTTGTAAAAATATTTTTTTTTTTTCTAAAATATAACTTTTCGTATGAAAGTTTACCTACCTACACCACGAACCATGAAAAATAACCAAATACACATAAAGGTCTGTTCTCAGCGGAATAAAAGTATCGACACATAACCTAAAACTGTATCCCCTGAAATAGAAGCAATCTCTATTACAACCGTCTTTGAAATTCACGATTCGTGGTATACTTAAACTTTAGAGTTATATATTATAAAAAGAATTCGATAGAAAATCGTACTCATTACAGATTCGCAGGGAATTTTATAGAAAGACCCGACCTGCGCCAATACTTTTGTTCGGCACTGTATATCCTCTGTATTTTCCAGCAGACACTTTGTCTTTACGTCTTTAGCGATCGTTACACCTCTGTCTTGCAGTTTCTCGCGCTCTCGGCGTTACACGGTACCACTAAGAAGGTCGCGGGGGTGTAAATTAAATCGGAAACATGTGTTCTTTTCGGTTTTCAGGGGAGAAATGAATATTGTACTCTATGGAGCACGTCATTTATTCTTCGTTGTCTGAAAATTTCACAAAATTTCATGTTCTCCGGTGTGTCGCGAGTATAATGTGTTTCGCGAGGAATGTGTAAGTTGTACGACGAATAAATTATTATTGATTGCAGGAATTTGAACAAAGAAAAAAGTGTTGTTAGCTATATATTTAATACGTGTATTATTCATTATTAGACAAGGGATATTCATGCCTCCGCATATACCTCAAACGTATAGTACGACGAACGATATGTAATGTATACATCGACTAGCCTGCCATAGATAACGCTCGTAGATTTCACAGTGTCGAACATTTGTATGTATGCAACTTAGTTGACTCGATCGAGAAAATTTTGTTTCGCATTTGATTGCTGAGACGGAAACGAAAAATTAAACAACAATTATGAAATTATTCAAACGAAGAGAAACGACTCAACTTGATCGCATAAGTAGAAAAGTTAATTCGCACAATCTCGTTTTAGTTCACGTATTTTTGAGCTTAACGATCATCGAATTTCCACACGTTATATGAACTTTAGCAAAATAGCAATCGAAACGATTACAATATAGTTTGCGTACACTTGTAAAGTTTCTAGCTTTGTGGCTGTCGCTGTTATTAATCGCTATCCTTGATGTGCATTTAATAAGCGTAATTACGTTTATGGTTATTATATCGATTCGTGTTGCTTTACAGTTACGACTACGCAAATAGCAAGAAAAGAAAACCGTTCGTTGTGTCCGCGAACATTCAGTAAATATCGTCGTTCCGAAATGGAAAATAAAGATACGCTACTACGTCCGCTTAAATTGCACCTATATAATTAATTGTACAAAATGAAAAATTATCCGTTAGGTTTGTCGTTAGAAACAGAATAGTCTTAACAATTAATTTTACGTACAAAATAGTCCTAAAGCAATTAGCACACACGAGTGTTCGCGATTTAATCGTTAACACGAAAATCTCACGTAATTCTTTTGGGGTTGATTTCTACGTGTTCTGTCATCTATCTATACAGGGTGTCCCGAAAACGTTCTACTTCCTTGAAAGGGGTGATTCCCGAGGTTATTTGAAATAACTTTTTCCTTTGTGAAAATGTTCTGCGCGGCTTGGTTAAGAAGTTATTAGCGAGAAACGCGGACCAATCGCAGCACAGGCCCCGCGAAGAGCGACGTTGGCATTGGCCGAGTCGGTATCCATCCATAGTAGTCGCGCTGTGATTGGACCATGTTTTTCCTTAATAACTCCTTAACGAAGCCGCGGAGAACAATTTTGCAAAGGAAAAAATTACTTCAAATCACCCGAGCAATGTTTTCTGTACTAAATTTTTCCTACTCCCAGGTAGCACTCGGATGTCCGACGGATGTCCTAAGTACGTCCGTAGTCGGACCTTCACATGTCCCAGGGACGTACGAATCATGTCCGAGATATGTCCGATATATGACCGGTATAGGTCCCAGAAATGTCCGAATGATGTCCGTGTTACAAAGTGTAACGTACATAGGACGTCCCGTGCGGACCTATCTGGGACCTCCCTGGGACGTATGTGGAATTTTTCAGTAAATAAAAAATTATGAAAATTTGAAAATACTGTAGGTTACGTTATTGTTAATTATTCCCTTCAGGGTTATAATTCCATTAACAATGCTCCAGCATTTTCCACCTTCCATTTACTTTTTTTATTTATTTTATTTTTTATTAAATAATATTCATCGTATTGGACCTACACAGTTTATTATGGTTGATTCTGAACCATCCCGGTGTGTCACGTTTTTTTATATCACTTGAGAAAAAACCTCAAAGGTTCCGGGGGGATTCGAACCCGGGATCACAAAGAGTCGTAACCGCGAGCCTCATCACTTGAGCCACTTTTTTAAATTTAAGAAAAAAAAATACTATATATTGTTATATTATTTTTGACCTATTAAACATATTAATTAAGAAAACAAATGCCTATTTTACTTCTGTTATTTGATGCAACTCAAGTACAAATTTTTTAGTTTGTATAAAGATCCGCTCTCTAGCTCTTAACTATTATAATATATATATCATTAAGGTATTCGAAATACATGAGGAAATTCGAATATATATATGTATTAATATTGTATATCTCACGCGTAAGAAGTGAGTACTCCGACGACATACAAAATTGAAGTTCTAAGTCCGAAATTGAAGTCCTACGGATGTCCTTAGGACGGAAAAAACTAATGTCCCTGGGACGTCCGAAATTTAGGTCCTACGGATGTCCTTGAAACGAAAAAAACGACGTCCCTGGGAAATCCGAAATTTTGGTCCCACGGATGTCCTTAGGACGTAAAAAACGGTGGGACGTCCGAAATTTAAGTGTCAGGGACGTCCGTGGGACATACAAAACGGACATAGGACGTATGGACGTAAACGGTACCTAAAACGGACGTCCCATGGACGTACGGTGCTACCTGGGCTGTACTTGAATTTCCTTAACTTCTTTCCAGTGTGTGGTACTTCGTAAACACCGATACCACTGCAATATTGTTGAAAAATACGAAAATTCTGACCAAGAAAGAGGAGCGTCGAACGGTGCCACCGGTAGATTTATTCCTTAGAACTGTAAATAGACAGTGCTTTCTTTCCATTGTTGTATTTGCACACCTCTTGATTGAAGTCTCCGGGCTGCACCGAAGTGTTTCGTATGAGCTTTCGTTTCGCGTCTGCCTACAGCAGACGTCTTCCTTCTGTCTGAAGAGTCTGGGAACTAGACCGCGGATTTTACGCGTTTGCGACGAAAACGATTAAGGTTTCCAACGGTAGAAAGAAAAATATATTCCTATCTGGCTGGAGCTGTTGCAATCGATAAAGATCCGCAGTCTAGTGGAAATCTTTTGGTTCTAGAGATAGAACGGATCAGTCTGAGCCTTTTCGCGCGGAGACACGCGAATCGCGCGTGTAAAATAATTCATAAGCCAAGAACATTGTCGGAGTAGAAACAGTCTACTACGCGTTAACTGTTGAAACCCGGTTACGTCGTTACTCGGGGATCACGATTAGAGAATAGTGCCTAAGCGCACAAGCATTTCAAAGAGTCGTACTGTGAATCGCGGCTCCCGTGTCTCGGTGCGGTGAAAAAGGCTGCCGATGCGTCGGGAAACGGCAACGTTCACGTGTTTACGATTAAATCGTTGACGCCGGCACAGTCTGTGTTAGTTAACAGCAAGCGAGAGGGACATTGTGTAGAGATCAGACTTGTAATGGTAAACCGTATAAAAAAGCTCGGTATACCGTTTGCTTCTATTTGAAGATAACATCGGAGAGCAATTCGATTTCGCTGACAATGAGAGTGAACAAATTGGGGCTGCAGGCCGCCTAGCCGAAGCTTTGAGGCGCCTTTCACTAGTTTTGCCACGTAGCTGCCGTGGAAATTGTCATGCTTCCCCTCCTTATGTTCAAGGTATCTAGAATATTACCATCATATGACATTCGTCTCTGTGTGAGCATAATCGATGTTGAGATGTTAGCGCGAGTCGAACGGTACGAACAGATCTTGCCCGTAGTGACTATTGTACATATACTCTGCACATTGCGCTTTCTTCTTCTTCTCTTACTTTTCTCCCCGCCTTCACACACACCCCACCCCCTCTCTCACATTCTTTCTGTCTATATTTATCTTCCTCTTGTATATTCTTATTCTTTTTTTTTTGCAGATGAGAATTTTTCATAGAATCGTCTTAGCTAACAATCGAAGACGGACGGATGTCGTTTGACGAGATTCCTCCGAGTAAAATAAGTCCGACGCGACGCTCGAGCCCCTACTCCTACCACCGGTGTCGCCAGATCGAGACTTCCATCCCACTCTACCTTACCCCTTCCATCACGCCGGTCACGCGACTAGCCCGGTAATGGCAGAGAGAGGGCAACCGTATTCCCCTCAATTTGTGCCCTCCACTGCCATCGACCTAAAGGACGGTGCATAAAGTGGACTTACAGATGCGGGCGGATTGAAGTGAAAGACTCAAAGGGAGTCGACCTTCGAAACGTCCTTCAGTGGTTAAAGTTCGGCCATGTTAGCAGGCAAACCTAGTGCTGCCACGGTAAATTTTACTAGCGTATTATTAGTAGGTTTGCCTACCAAGATGGCTGAATTTTAACCGCTGTAGGACGTTTTAAAGGTCGACTCTCCTTCCGTCTTTCGCTTCAACCCCCCGCACAACTAGACACCGTCCTTCAGGTCCATGGCTCACCCTATTTACTAACGAAAGTAGTAATTTACCAGGCCGCCTCGTATTCCCTCCTCGCGCTTCGCGATTCGGGCAGTGGGGGTAATGGCTCGAGCGTCGGCAGAAAAATTCTGAAGTCCCATTGCGAGCCGTGTCGAGGATCAATGGAGAAAATGATTGAAACCGCGAACAGAGGCGTGTCAATTTTTGATCACGCCTAAGAGTTGTCTATTAATTAATTTTCCAATCTATTCTTAGTCTCCGATCGATAGAATTCTAAGGGAACAAACGTGTACACGCGGAGCTGCTTCCGACGAAGCAAAAATTTGTCCACGGCAAATATATTCATAGCTGTTAGAAACACGACGATGTAGCGTTTTAGGAAACCCTAGCTTTAGAAGCGTTTCTTTCCGCTGTCTAGCTTTTTTTTCTTTTCGTTTGCCTCGCTGATTTCCGCTTCAACCTCTGTTTTTTCTCACTTTTTCTGCCGATTGAAGGAACATCCACTTCACTGTCTTCGCGGTACGAAGGAGATCTCACGTGTACGTATGTCGGATCAACGTATATCGTTGAGAAAAAAAAATGAAAAAGTATTCCTCCTCGTGGGGACATAGGGGATATTAGGATATTGTTTCTTGTTCGACAAGTACAACTTTAAATTGTTCAACAACGGAATCTTGGATTTTTCATTTAGCATTACCGTACTTCAAATGAATTGTTGATCAACAATAACAATATATACTTGAACATTTTTTATTGCATGAAATTGAACTTTTTCCGTGCATGCTTCGAATCGTTATGCCATACTTCGAAATCTCGAGAATGCTTCCGGACATCCAAGTTTCTACTAAAAACGTGTAGCATCTCCTTTGATATTTGATATTATTACGAATTTTACAATACTCTCGGACCTTAATTTCGTATATGTCAATTTCTGCTTTTCCTTGTCCTTTCCTTGGTGCGCTTTTATTTGAAACGCGTTGCGGCACCTTCTGATCGAAACGATATGATTTCAATGAATACGGTGAACCAAGCAAAATTTAATATAAATATTAAATGTATTAATCATGTTTTTATTCAGGCGTGTTAACTGAATTTTCACGAGAACGGTGTTTAAGTTCACGCTTTCGTTAATAATGATTATGGAATGTATGTTGTCAAAGCTTTGGGCAATGTTGTTCAATTTAAATGTTCCAATTAATATTATTACACGCAAACAATTACAAAGTAGGAGCCAATCACGTAATAGACATTATTTCCAGCAATCGAATTACGAATGTATAATTTTATCAAACAAAAAATGTTTCTTCCAACTATCGTTTACACAAATCAACAAAAATTGCTGAAATTATTATGATCGTATAAAAAGTTGCATCAATAATGTCTGAATTTTATGTCCTTGCGTATCATGTTTCGTGGTGCACAGCCATTTTAAAGGACAGGACCATATATCACAAAAACACAACAGGAACACAGTATGCAACAAGAATAAGTAAACAAAAGGCAGCCTATTGTTTAAACCTTCTTTGCCTGTCGTAAATTCAACCACGAACTAATTGTAAGGGAAACAGTTAAAATGACCTCGGGCACCGCCCCTTTCTTTTTCCTACACGTCTTTCTTGGGACTCCCCGTATAATTGAAATGATTATTGTGGCCATACTTATTTTTGTTTCGTGCTGTGCTTGCGGAACGTAATAATGATGGATTTTCATTTCAGCGAGCATAGGAATAAACAAAATGTACTACATATCACGATTATCGAAACCGCACCTCGCCCGCGCCACGGTTCTTTGACTTTGTTCTCTATGAATGTTTGTCACTTTGTTAATATTTACGTTCTAGCATGCAATTTATATGTGTTGCTTCGGTGCATGTACTGTCACACTCAGCCCGCTGGATGCTATCCGAGTTCCGTGACGCTTATCACACAACTATGCGGTGCGAACGAAGCGCAAGAATACCACTGACTAAATCTCTCCCTATCATGCGTGTTCTGCAAACCCATCGTGCCCGATGGTAAGAGGTGCCATTTATTTGCCAAAAGTGTTCGATGCGAGAAAAAAAATACGATTTTTTAAAAAGAGGATTTTGCGTTGTAGCGCCGGTACATGTAACACTTGTGCTCCCCTCCTACGACTGTCCCAAGCATCGTGCAGCGTTGCCTCGAAGAACTTGAGGAACGGTCGAGGGTCTGGAGGGTTGTCGAAGGGCCAGTCTCCAGCCACGTGTCGAATTTTGTTCTTACTTCATTCGTTCAAATGTTATCGTTTAAATCGCGCGGTAATGCTCTACGAGAGTTGGGCGCACTGTTTTTTATTTCAAGTACACTGCTCGAAGAAAATAACAGTTTCACCTCGAGCTAAAAATCTTTGAATATGCTATTCATCGCGGTTTAATGATTACAGCGGACCACTATGTCTCTAAGACTTTTGTAAAAAAGAATCATTCCGTCCGCGGTTTACTTGATCATCAAGATTCTCGAAGCAATGCTGCACTACAATCGCACAGATGTCGCACTTTATGAAATGTCAGAAATGTTTGGTGCATAAGACGAAGTTGCTGGTTATCAATTCAAGTAATGCATGCATGTGTATCGGTGTTCAAATGATGTTTTATAATGGATAAGCATATTGCCGATTGATGTGAAATCACATGGTTCGCGAATCCGCGGAACGCGCGACAATTTGTCGAGAATCAAGTTGAAATCTTGAATACCATAAAAACCCACATAGGATTAAAAAAAAAGAAAAAACAATAACGACTGTACATCTACATACCGAGATGATTTCGCTGAATCGTCTCTCGATAACCTGGATATCAGGATCTTACAAAACTAGCCCGTGAACTTTCGTAAAATGTCGACATAATTATCTTTTAGCTATTTAGTACCATCAGCCCAATTATGCATTAATCTTTCAGAATATCTCTCACACGTAACTTCCGCCAACACCGTGCTCAATTCAATCACCGCGAGCTCCCTCCGTTCACCATGTTAGCGCTTTAACGATACGGTTCTGCTCGTTTAAATCAGCAAAGTTTCGGGCCCGGGACCAAATTCTGATCGAGAATAAGCGAGAGGACAGTCACAGTAATACCCATTAATATTCGGACACTCTTAAAAAGACTTTTTAATAGTGTTTTCAAAAAAAAAATCCATACGATCCAATATACCTTGTAGATTATAGACCGCAACTTGTCAGGATATTACTATTTGTAATGATATTTAGTCCCCTCAGGGTTTCAAATCCATTTTACCAACTTCTCTCTTTACCACTCTTCACTATCGCCTAATTTCAGCGGGACCTAAACTTTTTATTCAGGTGGGTTCCGGACCACCTATTTTGTCAACAACACGTGAAACGCACCCAGAGGGCCACTTTCCGGCTTTTTACCGAGCGGTCACCCATCCTAGTGCGCCCCCGCCCTACGCTGCTTAACTTCGGTAATCAAACGAGAACCTGTGCTGTGGTTGTTGACACACGATTCAATATTAAAAAGGTTCTTGTACTATTTAATTGTGTCCGAATATCAATAGAAGTTGAGGGTAAAAAGTGGACGAGCAGTAACGAAGAAGAAGAGATTTTGTAAATTTAAGCGAGCACTGCTGTAGTATCATAGCGTGTCATCGGTTAAAGGTTCAGCCAGTATAACACTAGTATCCAGTGATCCCGTAAAAAACTTGACTGGAGAAGTGTCTCTTAGCTATTACATAATAGATGCTTTCATATCGTACACCATTAATGTTATCTGAGTAATGATTGCCAAGCGTATTAATTACAATTGCATCGTTTCTTTAATTACTCCTTTTTTTTTACTCATTTTTGTTCGATAACGGTAGTTGAGTTGAATCGACACGACGATTCTATTGGTACCCAAGTTGGTTTACCTTTTTATTTCATATTTTTTTTTTTCTTCTGGTGTGTTGTTCCGAGAGCCGTAGGGCGATACCCGCGAGATCAGGAACAGCCGACGCTCGTTACAAATGTCCGATGTACGGTCTCACTTTTTCCAGCGCGAAGCATATCAGAAGAGTTCAGCAGCGGGGACGCGAGGTGTCGGGACAATGGTGAACCGGGGCCGAGCGGCGCGCACAGCCGCGATCCTCGTTCGCCAAAGGAGAAAGAAGACAAAGATAGAGGTGACGAAGGTATTTCAATACGTTTTACGCGGCGAACCCTTTATGGTCGACCTTTTACTACCGAGATCCCATCGATTTTTACAGAGATGATCAAGGTCTACGACGGCAACAATTCCCTCAGCCGACGGATATTTCGCGTGATGGCGGTGCCCCGGCAATCCAACACGGAACAGGTTTTGACGGCGGCGCTACGTGCATTTCACATCACTAAAGATCCGAGTGCGTAACAAAATCACTCGTCGCTTCCGCCCATTTTTTCTTTTTTTTCAACAGTCCAGGTCAACGTATCCGACAGTGTTACACCGCGGTTCAACTTTGAACTTTTCTTCTTTTTTTTTTTTTTTTACTTTTTCACGTATACCCCGTATTCCGATAATCAATAGAGACGGTCCTCAGAAATCCTCTGATGCGCCGCACGGGAATCTGGAGACTGCTTCTATTTTAGCCCGGCCGACGATCATCGGTCAGATTTTCAACTTTAATCTTTCGACGATACGTTCTGCCATTTATTTTTCGGCATCGGAAAGAATATATAAGTACGAGCTGTCGGCAGGACTCGTTTTTAGTAAGGCGCACGATGTTTCAGCGACGAGAATAACCGCCGAATTGTTTCGTTGATTGAAATTGCGCATTTTTATGTTTCTTTCTCTATTCGACACAGACAACTTTTACCTCACCGACCTGTACGCTTCGGAGGAGATCGAATTATGCGATCCCACGCCGGTCCTGAATTTGAATCGCAAAGAGGGCAAACGTCCGGCTGTCTTCTTACGATTTAAGTAGGTGCCGATCACACGAATCCCCGCGATCGTTCGATACAGTTCGAGCTAATGGAATTTTAATATTTCGATTGCAGGGACAGCGACGCTGGCGAAGTACGCGTCTATCCGGGCAAGCTGCAAGTGACAGACTCATTCTGCATAGTGCCTGTCACTGAAAACACTACGATCTCGAACCTAATCGAAGAGGCGCTCCAGAAGTTCGGTCTAGAAAATTTCAATTCCGAGGATTACAGATGTAGTGAGATTCTTCTAGATCGCGGTGGTAAGCCTCGGTTTTTCATGAAAAACAAAACGGAGACTATGGTATATTGTGTATTGTTTGTAAAATTATTTGAAAAATATGTTTCATCCTACTGATAAACATACGCTTTTGTCCAGTCACCGAGAGAGTTTTGTCTCGGGAGGAGAAGCCATGGGAGATTGTGAAACAACTGGGTAAAGATTCGATCAGACAGATGGAGTTGATGCGGTTTTATCTGCAACTGAAGGAAGATCCCCATGGACCCAATCTGGCTTTATTCGTAGGGAACCTTCCAGTGAACCAGCCGGAAAGGATTTATGAAAATATACTGACTGAACTTGTAGGCAGAGGTAACTAATACTGAAAAAGTAAAAACAAAGTATTCTTGGAGGGAATCGCTTACGGCAATAATGTAGGTACTCTTCTTTCTGTGTAATTGCGTTAGAAAACAAATTTTCCTCGATCGGCACCATATACTACGAATATGGCTCGATGGTGATTATCTACGAGGATGCGAATAAGGCGGTCAGGGCATTGTACACGTTGGAGGACTCAAAATACGAGGATAGACACCTTTTAGGTAATATTTTATATGGCAGCGATTGCGGTGGCAGTGAATGTACTCATTATATCCGACTATTTGCCGATTGTAGTAATGCCACTGCCGAGTATCGAGCCAACCATGGTCCCGTCAGGGGTGCAGCCGTTGCTAGTGTTCGTGAACGTAAAATCTGGCGGTTGCCAGGGGCTCCAATTGATCTCCAGCTTCCGTAAACTATTAAATCCGTATCAAGTGTTCGATCTGGACAATGGAGGACCACTTCCTGGGTACGCAATCAACATCTTAAAAAACGAGATGTAAAGAATTACATACTGACCAGAAGAAAAACAATTGAGAGATACTTATCCTGCACATTGTTCGTTTCAGACTCTACGTTTTCCGCCATATAAGGGACTACAAAATATTAGTTTGCGGTGGGGACGGTACAATAGGTTGGGTGCTGCAGTGTTTGGATAACGTGGGCCAGGACAGCGAGTGTTCCTCGCCTGCCTGCGCCATTGTTCCTCTGGGAACCGGAAACGATCTTGCGCGCGTCCTCTGCTGGGGTTCCGGTTATACCGGCGACGAGGATCCCTTGAATCTGCTCCGAGACGTGATCGATGCAGAGGAATCTCAGCTGGACAGGTGGACAGTAGTTTTTCACACGGAAGAAAAAGAAGACAAACAGTTACTCAACAACCCAGGAGGTTTGTCGAATTACGCATAAGTATTTTTCACAAAAATAAGCACGTGTCTCGATTGAGACCAGCCTGACACGTCTTCCTGAAATATCGCCTGTTACAGCCGGTGCAACCAGCGAGGACAATACGCAAATATACGTGATGAACAATTACTTCGGCATTGGTGTCGACGCGGAGCTGTGTCTGGCCTTTCACAAGGCCAGAGAAGAAAATCCGGACAAGTTCAAAAGCAGATTTCGTAACAAACAGATGTACGTGGCGATGGCAATTCGACAGATAATGAAAAAAACAGCTTGTAAAGATTTGCATACGAAAATTCGATTGGAGGTGGACGGAAAGCTGGTCGAGCTACCACAAGTCGAAGGGATAATTATCCTGAATATTTTAAGGTATTTTATATCTTCACACTGCGCGTGTACTATAATTACTTACAGAAATGTTTCGTATATTATACATATTTAATAATATAGTTGGGGCTCTGGGGCGAATCCCTGGGGACCAGACACCAAGGTAGATCAGTTTCATACGCCAAACCATTGGGACGGCATGCTGGAGGTGGTTGGGGTCACAGGAGTGATGCATCTCGGGCAAATTCAGTCTGGTCTGCGAGGAGGAATGAGGATAGCCCAGGTAAGATCTGATAACTTCGGAAGAAGTAGAGCGGGTAGAGATTTTCTTGTAGAGAAAAAAAAAGAAACACCGTCGTCTTAATATCGAAAGTAGTACTTCAGCAACTAACTCCAAGATATTGAATTGTGAATTTTGTACCACTCGCAGGGAGGACACATAAAGATTCATTTGCAGTCTGATATTCCGGTACAAGTGGACGGAGAGCCATGGGTCCAGAGCGCCGGGCATATCGTAGTTTTAAAATCAGCGTTGACGGTAATCTTGGTACAGACATCCGTAACAACCCCATAATTCCATTGAAATAGAGAACAGAGTGGGTGTAATGCACCGTAAGAGTAAACTTTCCTATTTTTGGCACTGAAGTTCTCTCACCTGTCTCCTTTCTATTATAGCATCTACTTTGTGTTCTCCGATTAACCCTTTGCACTGCAACTTCCCTGTATAGTATTCCATTTTCATTCTCACTTGTGTTGGCGATCTCTTCTTTTCTTTATTCGTATTGGAAAGTATTTATTCTTAATTTTAAGTTCGCAATAAAATTGTTTGCCTTCTACGTTTCAGTAACTTCTCTTTTTAATAAAAGAGCAAAAAAACATTTCACAAATATATGACGAAGTGCAAAGGGTTGTAAACAGTCGTACAATGAAATTGCAATACCACCCGACACCGTGGGACTTTGTTGTCGATATTCACTCATGCTGTTCGATTTCATGTAGAATGATGGGGCTACCTACATATTTGTCGCACGTTGACTCTCTGCCGGAGCATCTGTATGTACTAGCCGCCTAAATCTTACTTATCATGACGCTCTATTGACGCAGTGCTCCATTATGAAAGTGCTATTCCCACCCGTAAACTGCTGGTGTCCGGCAGCGCATGCAATCCTCCCCTAATCGCACTCTCTTGACTAATTATCTCCTTGTTCCTTTGTTCGCTCCAGGCAACCATGTTGAAGAAAAATAAGATCAAGCGTCGGAATACCGAACCGTCGATTCCACCCGCTAACGGGGAGGAGGGCAAGAGCACGGACGAGTGTACCAACAAAACCTAACCGCAGCTTGCAACTAGTCGATGATTTACATAATTCGTGATTCAAGTTTCCGAACAGTGCTCCGCCTAGACTTCCCGACTGTTGTCCCTCACAGATTCAGCGACAATAGAGGGGAGTTTCGGCGTGGCCACGCCATGCGAAATATAGAACACGTACATGTACTCTTCCTGTATAGTTGACAACTCCATTCGATGTTCCCGTCGCATGTAGCTCTGTGCCACTATTGTCGATGTATCCGAGCGATCGGCGAATTAGCTGGACAACTTCCGGTGATCCTTGCTTTCGAGCAAGTTCTATGTACCATCCGTGTATCCAAATTCCATATTATTGCTAAATGCTAGGTGGTTCCAAATGAAATAATCAATTTCAGAATGCACATTAAATGTTTTGTTTCACACAATCGATAACTCAACGTACCGGAGTGTGTCCAGAAATTCATCGATCATTCTATAATTTGAATGCTCAACGCAATTCAAGCTTGTCGTAATAGCGTTGTGGAAAATTACAGATCCAACTAAATTTGTTTCAACGTATTCATTTTACGTGTAGAGACATTTCATTTACAAAACTGAAGAGAATTCTACAAAATTAACGAATAATTCCTTTTTATTCCGATATAGAGCAATACTGAAATTATATGAAATACTTGAAAAATTATAGTAAGCTCGTTTCGATTGACACCTGTCGTTTTTCACAACACTGTATATGATCTAGTTGTTATGCATATTTTTTCAAATAGTATTTTTTCAGCTTAATCGATCGCCACTTGAAGAACATCTAGTTTAAGATTATCTTCAATTTACGTTCATTTCACGTGTTCTCTATTAAAAATGAAAAATCGATTGTTTTTCTACTAAAAAATCTATAAATATTTTACGCACAAGTAAAAATGATCATTGAACACCCCGTATGGTCCCGAAGAAGAAAAATATGTCCTGCAAGTGGTGATCGATCTTGTGTTACTACTAGACTGCGGATTTTATGCATTCAAACGTACGAATGTAAACATACTGTTACATTATTTCCAACCTTTTAAAAATATTAACAATGGAAAGAAAGGGTAACCATGGGTAATCGGTGCTCGTGCCTTTTTGCACGAGGGCCGATAGCCCATGCTTGTCCTGCTGTAGAACCTGTCCTGTCAACTCTTGCGCGACTTAGGTGGAAAATCGTGCACAAAATCCGCAGCTCTTATTACTTCTTTTCGTCCACGAATATATCTTCTTGTTGGTCTCTCTGTAAAAATCCTGGCTGTTAAGGAATTGCGAGATATTGTTGTTTACTTGGTCTGAATGGCATTGACTCTTTCTCAATTGCTGGTTTATGCGCCCCCCCCTGTGACCCTGCCCCTTCCTAGGCGACGATGCTGAAGAAGACCAAGGGTAAAATGAAACGGCGTAATACAGAGTCCAGCATGCAGCTGGCCCTTCAGGCCGCGCCCTCGAGCGAACCGGAACCGGAAGTCTTCTGAGTGTCCGAACGTTCCTCGTGCAGGCGGAACGAAAACGCCGCGCGGGGAAAGCACGCGGATAACCGGCCGCGCCGCAACTCTGTCACACGCAAGAAACGGGATCAGCCACGGAAATCGTCTGTCTGAGTCGCATCAAGGACAACGACCGGCGCCGTCGCTCGCAACACGATCCCGCGGACAAAACAAGAAATAACTCGACGACTCGAGTATCCACTTATCTCACCGACGACGACAACAACAACAGCAACAACAACAACCACGCCACCAGAGAAACACGCAACAGCCGCTCCAGGAATGCCAGGACAATGAACCACGAACACGACGACAAACCACGGTTTCAAACGAGATGAAACGACACCGAACGACAAACCACCAGGGACGAACAAGCTCGTACAAGGACGCTTCGTTAACGAGCTCGCGAGCAAAACGTTTATAACGTCCCCCTTCCGAGTTGCCGGATGAAAAAAAAATGTAGATCTCATTTTTAAATGTTAATAACCATTATGTAGCCTCGTACCGTAGCCTCGATCGATATTTTTTTAGCGAAGAACGACGAAGCGAAACAGATAACAAAGACAAACAATGGAGGGATTGAGAAACGAACAATCGCGGCGCGACGACGCGACGACGAGGATTCGTCGGAGACCGCGGGCGCGTGCGAGCGCGCAACACGTGACATTACCAGGGAAATAAGAGCAGTATTCGAGCGGGCACGTTTTTCCTCCTGTTTATTCGCTTTCGACGGCCGCGCGCGCGGACAAAACAATTTTCGCATTTATCGTTTCGGGTTTTTCTAGTCCGTTTCACTTGCCCATCCACGTGTCCCCCCTTCCTCCCTCCCGCCCAACCCTTCTGAAACCCTTAACGTCCCGTTACCATCCCGAGAATCCCTTGGATGAACAGGAAGTGAACCGTTGTACATGACGTTTCGTATGGTATTTTACTAATCCACCGTAAGTATCGTGGCACGATAAATGATCAGTTGTTATTAATAATAAATACATAATATTTATGATTAAAATATTAATATATTTACAAGAGAGTAATGTATTAGTATTACGGTTTTAAGTTGTGATAACTGTTGTGCGTCTGACTGCTGGGCAGTCTGGAATTTATAAGAAGCAAACCAAAAAAAAAAAAGAAAAAAAAAGAACAAATACCAGTGGCAGTCAGTCATTTCATAGGATACGAGAAAAGCAAAAAAAAGTATATAAATATATACTTATATATTACATATAATATATATATATGTAACATATATAAATATATTTATGTATTATATAATATAACGAGCTATTGAGAGGAGAGCAAGCAGATATAATCGCCTCCAGCGAGGGTGAATCGACGGCGAAGCGCTTTGTCAACTCGTCTCGACGAAATCTCGGAGGGGGAGGGGGTGAGAGAGATAGAGAGAGAGAGAGAGTGTGTCTGTGTGCGAGCGAGAGAGAATACGATTAATTCTCGACGAAAATCGTAAGAATCTGAGGCGACTTGGCAATGTTCTTTTTACCGTCCGGCCGATTATGGCGACGTACTTCCGGTCGAAGGGAAGCTTTGCGAGAGCCAACGGTAGGCAAACACATTCCACTGGAAACGTGGTCGAGCACAAAACTGGGACATGTACATTTCTAAACCATGCCAAAAGAACTTCAAACGTGCTGTCACTTTCACGCTGTTTGGACACACCTCTCGATGGGGAGTAGGCAGGCAGGCAGGTCGGTTACACGATCGAGCATGATGAACGTGGATGCTAAAACACGGAGGGAGTAGATGAGAGAGAGTGAGAGTGAGAGAGAGAGAGAGAGAGATGGTTGTTCGATAACGGGGAGTGATTAAAAACGCACTGTCGCGGCTTTCGAGCCTCGTGGATCGTGTTCATACCATGGACCCTTCGTTGGCATCATTCGATTAAGAGACAATTTCGGTGCCAAACAGTTGTACATAATACTGTAAATGTGGGAGATGAAACAAAAAAAATAATAACAGCGCGCGCGCGAGAGAGAGAGAGAGAGAGTGAGAGAGTGAGAAAATGTTATTTGAGAAGTGAACGAGAGAGAAAGAGAGAGACGGTGATGTTACTTACATGCCGAACGTTGAACGATCGTCCCCGAACGTGTATAGCGAATCACGATGCGCGGGGATTTAGGCGAACGGATGAGCGTGTGTACACGTGTCGCGCGTATTTCAGTTGATCGAGGGGTTGAGGAGAAAGTGAGAGCGAGAGAGAGAGAGAGAGGAATCGATGCCTTCGAACGCGTAGAAAAAAAAAGAAAGAAAAGAAAAATGTTGCGGGGAAACAGCGAGAGAACGTGTCAAACGGAAGCGGGATTATGGTACGCGTCCTTCTTTCGTTTTGTTTTTGCGTTGCAGGTGAACGCTTGTGTAGAGTATATACAAACCTCCTCCTGTGCACCCTCTAGATAACATTCGTAGATGTCGATAACGATAGCGTCTTTTCACGGGGAAAGAGAGCGAGAGAGAGAGAGAAAGAGAGAGAGAGAGAGCGAAGGAGAACTGGTTCGAAGGGAGGCCGTCGGTTCCCGGATGATCGATCAGGCCTCCCCGATTTTTCCGATCACAACCTGCCAATGATGTATGGGCTCAGTCGTTCGTCCTCGACATCCGGCGAGACGTCTCCGCGAGTACGAATGACGCATCGGCGGCAGATTGGCGAGAACCAACGTATTCTTTTCTACGTTCGCTTCTTTCCGTCGAGTTTTCTTTTTGTTTTTCTTTTTCCTTTATATTTTTCGTTTCCGTTACTTCCGTTCCGTTGAATCCGGCCGGGAAAGCCCTGTCGCACAGCGTTTAATCGAGAGGGACTATTTCACGCTGTATCTCGCGAATGAAAATGTGCGAAGGAACATCAACTACCAAATCGATCTTTTACACGACTCAATTCGTTTCCTGACCTGTCGACAACGCGACAAACACGACAAACACACACACAAACGCGTAAGCGTACACGCAACCGGAGATAGAACCGCGAAAAGTTCGATCCGCTTTGTTTTTCCACAACGGTCGACGATGTTCCCACGCGTTCGCATCATCGCGTTACCTTCGCAAATTCTCCCTCGGACATTAACAATCAAATACAATACTTATTGTTTTCTATCGATTCTAATGAGCGCGCGCATGAGAGAGAGAGAGAGAGAGAGAGAAGAGGTACTGTAATTATTGGGACCGAATGTAACACGTTCCGAAATGATTTTTGTTTTCTTCGAGTATCTTCATTTCAATGTCCAGATTCTATATACGTATTATAACGACTGTACGAGAATAAATTTGTTGTATTATGTTGATACACAGTGGTGACACACGTCGTACAAATGAACCGCTTAGCGTAATGGACTTTCGTTCCGGATTCTCGTCTTCTAGTTTCGACGCGCAGCACGTTACTGTACCGCGGACGGCGAGATTTTTCCGTTGGAATCATGTCTTGGCGTGTATTATGGAAAGATTGAAATATTACATAAATTAATGTACACATTACCCGTGCAGTTTTCATGCTTTTCGACACGCGGCTACAGCGCGTAAGTATTATCCCCTCTCCCGAACTGACCATTCGCGTGCGAGAACCGAGAAATGTCAGGTAACGGAATGGTCGGGATATGGCATTGGTGCTCGAATATTTTCGGGAATTCCGAATATTCTTTGGGGCTCCCGATAATTGTCGGGAAACCCGAAATTTTCCCCGCCCGACATTTTCGGTATGTATCTGCTTATTCTAATAATTATTTCTAAAGGTGAGGTGAAATAACGAATATAAATATCTATAGATAATTAATAGTATTATTTATAGAGACAACATTCAAAAATTTTCTGGTTCATTTACACGCTAAACACTTTTTTATAATTACATATTTATATCACCGATTGTGAGGTATAGCGAGACACCCACTTTTTCTTATAATGTTACAGACTAAATTATTACATATAGAAATAATCACAAACTTCCCTAATGTTACGTTTGCATATCTTGTGTTCACATACAAAGAAATTTTAAGCCTTACAGAAAGCAACTGTGACTACGATTAAGACCCCCTTCATTTTTTATCATCATTATTAATATAATGCTTGAAGTTTTCTTTTGTTGTACTTGCAAATAACGGTGCATATTACTGTATAGAGATATACACTTTATAAATGTAAAAAATCGATTAGTTAAGGATTAAACGATAATTAAACAATTATCTCTCACAGTCCATGATTTTGAGTTCACAATTCTGTCCGGCATTATTTTTATACTTTCATTTTTCTCCTATGTGACAAAGAAAAGTAAACGGTAGAATATAAATATTTAAATACTAATGACGATCAGCTATTTATATAATATATATTAGAACACAAAAATATTTTTATTATTTTCAAAGTAGAATATGAAATAAAAATTAATTTAAATTTTGTTCGGTGATTCTTGAAAAGTTTTCCGTACCACATCAAACTCAAAAAACCACACTTAAAACCACACTTTGAAAGCGATACCATTCAAATTATCCAGAATTTGACATTTCCATAATCGGAAGACACTATATGCGTCGACATAGTCTACAATTCTATCGCCAATGGTGCAATGTTTAAATTGAAATGAAGGTATTATATTATACAAGGTAGGCCATAATTAACGATAACATTTTAAAAATTAGTGACACTTTACAGTATATCGTAAAAATAAAAGAATAAATACAAGTGATAAACGAACAAAAATGTCATTAATTTTTTAGTTCTATTCGTGGCCAGCTGGGCGCATGTACGTTGATTTTATTTATACACTTATGTTCTGTTTAAAATAAATTATCGATACCCGTATGCAGGAACATTTTAAATCATATATGCGACAAAACAAAAACTAACAAAAATGCATAAGAACAGTCAATTTTTCAGGGAATGTAACATTACTATACTGTATAGAAGTGTTTACAATATTTCATGGCACGGAACAACGACACAATAAAGTGAATTTTTACCCATTTTTTTTGCGAGGAAAGCATGCTACCCCCTACACGGCCGTTCTTCGTCGGTTTTAAGGGTTTAACAATCGTGTTGTTTGCGCAGATTTTGCTTTTCTCGTAAATGGAATGGACAGCTACAGTCTGTCTCGCAAAAACGTTTGTGTAAACGTATTGGTACTTTAGCATTGAATTTTTTTCGAAGTTGCGTCAATTTTTGTAATCACCGCTGCGCTCTTGAGGGACAGACTGTGTGTCGATCGATTTCATCAATTTCACGACGAGGAACCAGACTTGTTACATAGAAAATATTTGGGGTTCGATTACAATTGTAATTTTTTTTTATGTAATTCGATACCTAGATAAGATAGAGTGTAAAAACTTCAATGAAAAGTACAACTAGACGCGACTATGCAACCAAAAGATCATCGTCGCTATCCGTTTGACATTGCGTGGGATCAACGTCCAGTAATAGTCGAGCTTCCTCCGTGGTGTCGACCTGAAACATAAGAATATATCGATTAGCGAAATTTAAGCGAGTCATTTCTGTTTTTCTTCATTTCTATTTTGAAAATACCAACGAAAAAAAAGAAAAGAGAAACTCATACCCTGCAGTATTGAACGCGTCCGCTGCTTCTTCTCGAGGCAAATGGATGCCAACAAGAACGTAGGCACGTTCTCTTATCCGGATGTCGGAAATAAAACAGCGCAGTTACCAGAGCGATAACGCTCAGCACGACACCAGCCACCGTACCAGCTAAACAGAAGAGAACAACACGATGTCTGTACGTATTTCGCAAACAGATTTATGTGCATGCGTTGATGCGACACTCCGGAAGCGTAAGATACGATTGAAAAAGATACGATTGTAGAAGGAAAAATATATTTTCCTCTCGTTAACAGTTTGGTGAATCGGGTTTTTATGGATTTGTAATTTTGAACGCTCACCGTGACCAGGGGAGAACATTTTCACATGTTCCAGTGCATCCAACGAAGCAGCAGAGTGTTGTACGGTCGATTTGCATGCGCAAGTAACGTTCGTGTACCATTCGAACTCGGCGTTGCACTGTGACTCCTGTAACGGAAGATGGACAATTAAAAGAATTTATATGAAAATATATTAAGGTATTTTAAAGATCAAAAATTGTTTTTTCTTCAAAGGGTGTTAACATTCTAACGATTATCTCTTTCGCTGTATGTTCGGAGCTACCGGTGAACTTATTGACCCAAAATTCCTGAAAATACGACTTCTTCTTTCCTTGCAGTTACGTCAGCTCGCCAGCCATTCGCGGCAAATTCTCGGATTACATTGCACGAGACGAAGATGGAAAATTTTCTACGCGATGCACACAGTTTCTGGTAATCGGTATAATTGTGTAAACATATTTGCGTACGAACTAAATATCGATCGACCCAACGACAACGTTGCGTGTCTCGCGTCGTAACACTATCTTATCAACTGCGCAAGATGCAAGTACGCGCGTTTCAATAAAAATATGTAAATAAAGCGACAGCTGTGAAATCGATTTTTCCCCGCGAGTCCGTCGAAGTTTACTTCGAAGTTAATTAGCTGCCCTTATCTTATCCGAATCCATTGAACACCGTAAACGTTTGTTCTCCAAGACGTTCAGGGGGCAACGCTTAATGGTAATTATGCCTAAATTACCGTATTACGTCATTCCTATACGCGAGTATGGGATTACAAATTGTCGGAGAACCGTGGAGACACAATTAGAGGGGTAAGCTAAAAGATTTACGGCAGTCTCAAGTAGGGGAGAAGTGCCATAATTTTGCCATTAGAGGAATTCCCAAGTAGCGGAGGTCATTACGCTACGATCACTCCGAAAGTGAACGTTGTCCATAATAAAGCGCGATAATCCGAGAACGAATAAATTATATAATGTAAATGATATCGGCGCAAGGTTCGATCAACCTTTGATCAACCAAGGTTTGATCGAACCTTGCGCCGATATCATTTACATTATATACTTAAATTTCGATCGAGAAGAATTTTTCTACTATTACGAATAAATTACTCCGATATTTTCGAACGCTGGCAGAGCTTCGTTAATCATATTTATAAGCGTGGGCAACGTCGTCGGTTTCGTTATAAGATGCGAAATAAAGCTGGCGCGCGTTCAAGCGTGAATAATGTCGCGGTTCAATGTTGTGCCATTGTGTTCGCGAAGAAGCAAAGCGAAATTAAAACTTTTGTACGGGGGCACGTGGCGAAAACGCCGGGATGAAAAGAACGGAAACGGAAATAGCTTACTACACATCTGCTTACCCTTACGAAATCATCTTACAAGATTTCTCGAGGGTCACGGCATTCTAAATGGGGATACTTTCCACGACAAAAGCGCTGCGCCATGGGAGAGAGAGGAAAAAAATAACCGACTGCACGGAAGTATATTATCCTAGGCCATGTGGCGACCAGAACTTTTCGAGACGGTGACTGTCTCCTCGTCGCATCTGGGTGCTCGAACGTGTACCTCCGAATCGCTTCTTCACCGGAAGAAAACTCTTCCTCTCCCCCCGCCCCCCTCCGAGGCTTTTTCATTGTTTTGCAGCAGTCTTGACAAATACATGGTATGAAATTTTTGGCGCACGGTTCGATCAGTTAATACAATAAAATAGCTATTTTTATGGAAACTTTTAAACGTTAACAATTCGGGTTTGAGTCCATTAAAGTCTTGACAAATGTCAAGATCCATGTAAAGTGAGATACATTTTATATCGGAATATGTTTTTTTTACAAATAAACTGAACGACTCGAATGAAATTGCCTTTAGTGTACCGATATCTTAATTACGTAATTTGTGTGGTAAAAAAAAACTAATTTAATTAAAAAATCGAGATAAAAGTTGGTATTGAAATCTAATCGATAAGATTCACCATTTTATAGTAAATCGAACTACTGTATGAGGTTACACCGTATCGTCACATGGACGAATATCATTAAATACAATCAATCGTGACGATCGAATATTCTAAGCGAGCTATCTATCGATCTTTATTGAAACGATAACGGCACATTTATCTTATAAGATTCTCTCGACAAACGGGAAAGAAACTAGCGGCAACTAGGGGCAACGATTTACGCTGAATTGACAGCATTTGTCAAAACTGGAATCGGAAATGTTGAACAAATGAAAAACTGCAAATAAAGAAGTCCTTTTCCTTAGGATGCGGGAAAAGTTGAATAAATATTTACGGGGGTAGAAAGGGACGTGTGCCGGCGGAAATCTTCAAGAGCCCTTCCGAGAGAGCTCCGGGCTTCTGGCTGTCTGTTAAATATGAACCTGCCGTCCTGCCTCTTCAGAAGATTATGCTATCTTATTACAGTTATTTCAAACGGGGAAACCAGAAAAGTAAATCCCCCTTTTTTCATAGAAGACGTCCCGCTCGACTTTCAAACATGCGCTTGATGCTGCAGCGAAGAGTTAATTTTAAAAACATTAACGGTGATAATAATATTATTTTCGGTCTAATTAGTTGCAGATAAAAAAATTTCGGAACTGGACCACCCTGTATAAAGAAACTATAGACGATACACGTTGATTAAAACGCATCCTCAAAGTTTATCCGAAAACAGTGTACAAAAAACTCTTGTTTAGATTCTAAGCAATAATTCAGGATTTTAAATTACTCTAAAAAATCTGAATTTTATGTTGAAACTCTTAATAAACTTAAACCCTTTGCACTCTGAATTATTTTGCTACCAGCAGCTCCCAACGGTTTTTTTTACTTTAAATAACAATTCCTTTACTGCTACTTATTTTTAACAATTTTTGGGACTCGACGGAAAGGAGCTCCCGAGATAAAAACTGATGGGGAAAGGGTTAAAAAATTACGTTTGTTTATCTAAACTGGTGAAATTAACCCTTTGCGAACAAATGTCGAATGCGAAAACATTTTTTGAAAACAAATTTTTTTGAATTTGAATGAAAGTTATAGCGCAAATAAAATAAGTTTTAGTTATTATAACGCAAACGTTCAAATTTTCTCAACTGCGCGCACCAATACTTTTCATCCACAGCGATGACTCCGTCCGCAAAGGGTTAAAGGTGGCAGAAAATGCTATCCGGGGCTTAGGGTATTTCACGTTGCTTGCCCTTGAAACAAATGGGGAGGACAGTACGTACCCGATAACCGTGCCATAGATTGATTCCGTAAATGTCAATGCAATACTCTTGTTTAGATTCTAAGCAATAATTCGGGATTTTAAATAACTCTAAAAAATCTGAATTTTATGTGGAAACTCTTAACTTAAACCCTTTGCACTCTGAATTATTTTGCTACCAGCAGCTCCCAACGGTTTTTTTTACTTTAAATAACAGTTCCTTTACTGCTACTTATTTTTAACAATTTTTGGACTCGACGGAAAGGAGCTCCCGAGATAAAAACTGATGGGGAAAGGGTTAAAAAATTACGTTTTTAAATTAAGCCTTTGCGGACGAATGTCGGCAGATAGCCGACAAAATATTTTTTGAAAAAAAATTTTTTTGAATTTGAATGAAAGTTATTCAAAGTCAAGTTATTCAAATAGTCGGATGACTCCGTCCGCAAAGGGTTGGCAGAAAATGCAGTCCGGGGCTTAGGGTATTTCACGTTGCTTGCCCTTGAAACATCTGGGGAGGACAGTACGTACCCGATAATAACCGTGCCATAGATTGATTCCGTAAATGTCAATGGAATACCGGCGGGGTTCCCCCACCGGGAAAACCGAGCGCGCGTTAGACGGTTCCGTCGCTTGGGCCGGTCGTAGAGGCGCTGCGTTCGCTGATTGGACCTGGGCGGTCATGTGGTCCGCTCGAGAAGCGCGGAGTGGGGGCTGGTAAAGAAGTGAGCGCGACGGGCGACATCAGTTCGTGTCGGACCGTGTGCGTGTCGCGTTGCTCATGAATCTCAATCGGACCGAATAGCGCGATTACGATTTAAGTGCCGATCGGTTTCGTTTTCCGCGAGACTACGCTGTTGCTGATCTCGAGTAAAACGCGCGCGATTCGGCGAGACAATGCGTGGTGTGTTTACATGATCGGCGAGCTCGCGGACGAAAGCAAAACACAGGAGTGCGACGACAGATGAACGATACGTGATTGGTCCGCGTGAAACCTTGGTGAGTGAAATTCGTCGGATCCGTTTAATACGCCTCTGTTCGCTTGTGCGTTCGATCGCGTCGACGAGATCGATCGGCGAGCAATCGAACGAGATAATTGTTCGCGGAGAAAGAGCGCGCGAAATTGTTCAGCGTCAGTCGATACATGTTAATCGATAACGATATTATGTATACAGCGATTAATGATCGATACTAGGACGAAACAACACCTCCTGTTCCTTTAAAAAAAAAAAATGTTTAGCAAACGTGGCCAAATAAACGTTGTACAGATTCACATCCGAATCGTAACGTTTTAAATAACATAGCTAATTGTTTTAAATGATCGAACCTTGCGCCGATAATTCTTCGCACATATATTATATTAATGATCGATGTTCGTATCGATTTTGAGGTTACGTGCACGAGCGTCGATTAACTGCAAATTGCTCTTCCAAGAAGTATCGTGCTTGTAATACGCTTTCCGGGAAACACTCGACTCTACAGTTTGCATGCTTTATCGCGACAGCCTCGCGCCGTTTCGCTCGATCGAGATTTTACGCGGCAAAGTTTGGAAACGGCCACCAGAAGCTCGATCTCTCGGTCGTGCGTCTTGTCCGTGGCTGTTTTCCTTTGGCAGATGGTAAACATTACGCAAAAACTGATGTTTCGGCGCGCGATATACGTTTGTATCATGCAAATAAATCATGAGGAGATAACTTATCGTAATCACGTATATAGTTTCCCTGTGCGCGTAATGCACAGCGATATAGAACAAATTTTACACGTTTCCGTAGAATAAATCGGTATTTGTTTTTCTTAACACGTGGGTGTTAATGTTCCTCATTTATTAATGTGGGAATTGTGAAGATTAGGGCGGGTACCCGACAATTTATAATGTTAACCGAATTTCATAGATTTTCGGTTTACCGACCCGACTTTTGTCATAAATGCAAGAAATTCGCTGTCTAACGATTAAAAATTGCTTGACCAAGGTAGCAACGTGTTTTGGCCATCTTTGTTTCCGACAGATAGGCGGGGAGGGATAAGCCACCGATTCTTCTCTATAAATCGCGGATTATAGCGAGAATTGAGCATTCTTTTTTTACTCTTCCAGCGATTCTCGGTTAGATAATACTCTTCTGCAATTTCTGTGTTCCAAGCATTATCTGTTGATACGAGTTTCTATACTCTCCGGGGAACTTCACGCTGAATAACGTGTTATTACGTATTTATGTACGTGTTTTGTCCACTCTATTAGAAAAAAACTGGCGAAGCATGCTTATGATTCGCGGAAGAAACAATTCCAATATTGCTGAACGGGGGAAATCGGTGTTGAGCGTGGGGAAATTATCCTTATCGCGGTTCATATTAGTTTCTTTTTATAATTGATGTGATAAATAGTTTTCCCCAAACCGATTAAATTCATCCACTGGGTCCGCCATTTTTTACGTTATTATATATTTATAATAAATTTCCAGTGTTATTGGCGCTACGGTTCGATCAATTAAAAACCAATAAACAATTTTGCAGATTATCAAATAATCATCGACGTTTCGATTCGCTTTTGAATCATTTTCAAGATGTATTTGTTTGCGTTTGTTTATGATGTGAAATAATACTTGAATAGGAGCATTGTGACATCAAGTGTGTTCACACTGCTTGCTGTCACTACACTGTTCATTGGTTTTTAATTGATCGAACTATAGTGCCAATAACACTGGAAATTTATTATTAACATTTTACGATCGATATAACGAAACATATTTATTATATATTTATATTCGGATATTTGGTTAGAAAAAAATGTTGAGATGTTGATACATATGGGAGTATGTTAACCTCTTGACATGTAATGATGTCTATTTCATACTTTGCAGAATTAATTTATTATTTTATAATATTAATTATTGTCCATTAACATTATACATTAATATTATACACAACATGATGTACATCAGCCTGATTAAATGTTGTATAGCAATGCAAATTTCAAAATAAAACGTTCTGTTTCTATGTTTACATATAACTGTTCAGTTGTGCCAAATTAATTGTTATTTTGTTCGTATGTCAAGAGGTTAACTACACGGTGTACTTCCACGTGCAAAGCTAGGACCTCTAATTCGAATATTCGTTTGACAAGGAAAATAATATGCAAATAACTCTCCGACGAGACGTCCGCTCTCGCAGTAACATTTTTTTCGTTTTATTCGAGGATGTTGCCAGCCGGCACAACAGGTTCCATGACAGCGCGCGTAAAAGAGAACGTCGAACGTCCTTGGTTTCTCTCTGAATCGACATCGTCCCGTACCTGTGCAAGTGCAAACGTACCCGGAGCGCGTGCAATTAGCGCTACAATTGACCGGTTAGAATTGTCAGAAATTTTCACGTTTCGAAATATTGTATAATACGACGGAGACATCGAAATAATTTGTTCACGTCACAGTAACCGATTACTCAATTATTCATCGCTGATTATAGAATCGACCAAGTAAATATTATGTCTTGATAATAACCAACGGAGAATAATAATTACCGTGTTAGTTGGACAAAAAAAAAGAAATATAATTTGTTAATAATTTTTTCTGTATGTAAGAATTTTCCTTCACACCGAAAACTATCCCGGGAAAATCGATTTGATTTCTCAATTATTCATCGCTTATTATAGAATCGACCAAGTAAATATTATGCCTTGATAATAACCAACGGAGAATAATAATTACCGTTTTAGTTGGACAAAAAGATATAATTTGTTAATAATTTTTTCTGTATGTAAGAATTTTCCTTCACACCGAAAACTATCCCGGGAAAATCGATTTGATTTCTCAATTATTCATCGCTTATTATAGAATCGACCAAGTAAATATTATGTCTTGATAATAACCAACGGAGAATAATAATAACCGTTTTAGTTGGACAAAAAGACGCGAATATAATTTGTTAATAATTTTTTCTGTTTGTAAGAATTTTCCTTCACACCGAAAACTATCTCGGGAAAATCGATTTGATTTCAAGAAAACCACGTAAATCCAATTCTTAACACAGACTGGCAATGCTTAATTACTATAATTGCGCATTCGATCGTTTGCGATCTACAATTACGTACATGTACCATGACATTGAACATTTTTACCATATCGTCTATCCTTGTATTTGTTGTTGCGAAAATGTTTCGAGCATTTTCAAGAAAAATCGAACAGTTTTTTCGCACAATCGAACATTTAGTGTTGAAACACCGGCGCCTATGTGTACAATTAGATCAGAGGCTTGAATAAAAATGATAAGTTCAAGTGCTTCTCACCCTGTGTGCTCAAGGTATGTTTATCTCGGCCGTATCTTGAAAATCGTCGAGTGGCTTACACCTCTAATATTCTTACATATAGCAGAGGCGAAGCAGATAGAGCAGATAGCAAAAGGCAGCCTACAGTTTTATCCCACACGTACGAAGAATATTGTTTTTATTTCCACGAAGAAGCAAACACGATCATTTCCGAATTATTTTTTTATAAAGATCCGCAACTACACAGTTCCTGTTGCGCGATTCCGAAAGTACTGCCGAATGAAAATCATAATACTACGGAGAATTTAATTAAGTATGATAATATCGTATAACCGAATTGTTTTTAATCTAAATATTCGGTTTTTGGTTTAGGTGTCCCCCTCCGAGATCGAGAAAATTCCACAAACGATATTATTAGCAAATAAAGTGACTTGCTTTAATCAGTCCTGCTTGTAACGTTATCTTCCCAGAAATCTAACACCACCTATTAACAGATATTCAGTATGCATTAGATTATATCGGGTGAAGATCCAAGTGGTTAGGAATTACGTATCTATATTTATTTTAAATATCACTTGTCTAGACACGTAATCCTAATTCTCCTCGACCAATAATCACGATAAGCGTTTAATTCCACAATAATTAGATGATACTTATTAACTCTTTCACTACGAAAGGCGTAAATATACGTCCTGAGAAATCCATCGATATATACGAAAGGCGTAAATATACGCCAAATATAACTATAAATATAACGCGCCGTCCCTGTTGATGGATTATTCCGAAGTCGCGCCGCAATGAAAGGGTTAAAACAAACGGGTTGACACGAAGAAACAAAATTATCTAAATTCCCCTTTGATGTCTTTTCGCAGGAATTGCGTATTTTCCTGTATATGACGTGTCGCAGGCATTGAGAGGAGTTCAATGACCCCAATTAACGGAGATTATTGTACGTTCAACAAAACGAAACAGTGCATTCGAGATCGCTTTTCTAATCTCGTTTCTAAGTAACAGTTCAAACACATCAAAGTTATCCTTTTACGGTGGAAAGACGCGTGTATGTTAACAAGAAATTTCACAGTTCTCCAATTGAATTCGTATTGAAAAATAAGAGCTCGATGCCAACTACGCTACACGATAAACCGTAGACCTCTTGCAAAAATCGCCGATAGGTTATCGGAACGCGAAAGTAGAAGTCGACATTTGCTGAACGGGTGTGTAACAATCCGCAACGGTAAATCACTTTTTTATAAATTCCATAACAAAATTTTGAGGAATTGGAAATTCAGTAATTTTCTGGTCTAATCGTAAAAACTACCGTGAAATGTTTTTTAAACATTTCATGGATGTGTCGAGCGATTGTGCCCCGCTCACACTTGCCGAATCGATTAACTCCGTAGAACGGAAAGCGGAGAAATGCGATGAAGTAATTATAGTTAACGAACCAAGTGCTGTGACACATAAAAATACTTCAAGAGGTGAAGTGAATCGACGATTTGGCCTGTGCGAACAGCTCGATCGTTGCACATTGCAGCCCGCGTTGGTCTGGCAATCGTGTCTGCTTGAAAACCGAACGGTTTTGCATTGTTTTCGTTTCACGTTCGACCTACGCGAAAGCACGCTCTTGGAAACGTGCGTACTTGTCGAGCAAATATGCGTGTAGGTCGTTAGCCCGGATCTACGTCGCGCAGAAAAGAATTGCGTACAGGATTCGATACGTGATAGGCATACTCTTCGATCTGACCATCGCGTCGCAGATCACAATTTTCTCGTTCTTTTGTTCACCCGTGAACAATCTGTTAACCCTTTCGCGAGTTTTCTCTCAACCACCACAGAAAAGAACCATACTTAAGTCCACAAGCTTCGGAGATGCGTAGAATTCGAAATAATATTTTACAAATTGTTGCAAACAAAACTTTAGCTAGCGCCGATTATTTTCAATCAAATGATCTGAGCAAGTTGCTATCGACATACTATGGAAATATCTGAAACTCAATACGACGGCGAAGGATTAATGCGAATGTTTTTTTTTCAGCGAGGGTAGTTCGTGCTAGAGTTCGCAAAATGAGGGGTCAATGGTGGATCATCGCGGTAACGATTATCGTCGCGTGCAACGGCGACGATGTTCGATGTCCCGAGGAGTATTGCAGCTGCTATCCGAGTCACAACAGCGGTACCGAGATACGCTGCCCAACAGAGAACGACTCGATCTTCGTCATAAACGTTGTACCGACCAAGTATATTCAGGTGAGCACGCGTGACTCAGCGACACTCTCCGAGGAGGATCTGCGGTGACTCGGAAAAAAACGTGGAGAAAAATCACAAGGCTCGTCGACAGAATCATGGCCTAACGACGGTCACTAGCATTTTATTAACCAATTGAATAAAATAGGTGAAATGTCCTAAGGCGTGGACAAGCGAAAAGCGATGTCTAAATCTGGACAATTGAATTTTTATAGTGAAACCAATAATTAAGAGATTAGATAATTATTTTGTATATTCCGAGGTCTTACCTACAAGTAGGTCGGGGTTAGTAAATTAAAACTGTTAAAAAATGTATGTTTATTTATCTAAACTGGTAAAATTAAAGGTAGCAAAAATAATAAAATTACGATAGTACGTTTCATAGACACTCCTTCGTTTAATATAGCGATAGTGCTATGAACCAGGACTTTCACTTTCTTTTGCGTAACAGAAAGCGTGACTGCAGTCTCGGTACCACGACGAGAACTTTATAATTTTTATTCTTTCCTAATTTGATATTAACAAAAACAGACTATAAACTATAAAAAAAAGACTATTTTCACTAAGCGTTTTCCTGTTTCAGATACAATGCACAAACAATATGGATTGGTCGGGCTTCCGCGTCTCGAATTTGTTCCCGGCGCGTAGAGTGGAGTCCGTCTTCTTCAAAATGTGCAAATTGCCGACGGACGGAAGCCTCGCGGATATCGCGCGGGAACTCGGCGCCGAGACCGTGAACAGGCTGATATTTCAATCGTACGGGAACGAGGGTATGAATCTGACCAAAAGACACCTCGAGGGATTCCCGAAGTTGGAACGATTGATCCTGTCCTCGAACAACGTCAGCAGTCTCAGCAACGACTTGTTCGCGGACAAACCGGAGCTGACGTGGCTCGATCTGCGAGCGAACAATGTCCGCCTGCAGTTGGACACCTTTCAAAACTCCGATAATCTCACGGTGCTCGAGCTGGGCCAGAATCGGATAACAAGGCTCGAGCCCGGCGTGTTCGACAAATTGACGAAATTGACGTTGCTCAATCTATGGCAGAATAAACTGACGAAGATAGAGCCTGGCACCTTCGACAAGTTGACCGCGCTGGTGTCGTTGGATATCAACTCGAACGAATTGACCGACCTGTACGAGAGCGTCTTTTGGAATCTTACCAACCTACAGGTTCTGAACTTGTCCGGGAACAACTTTACGTCGTTGCCGGGGAACATCTTCCAACGCAACAGCAAATTGAACACCGTGACCATGTACGGGAACAAACGGAACATGACAACCCTACCCGGGGGATTGTTCGCGAATCTAACGAAATTGACGCTGGTACAGCTCAGAAGCAACGGTTTAGTCACGCTCCCGGAAGATTTGTTTCGCGGTTCCGTCTCGATAAACACTATCGAGCTGGAGAGAAATTATCTCACGTCCCTTCCGAAGGATATATTCAAAGGGCTGCACAATTTGTCGGTACTGAAACTCTATTACAACGAGCTGACATCGCTGCCAGACGAAATTTTCTCTGACACGCAGTCGTTGACCGAAATTGATTTGTCACAGAATCATTTCACCACAATATCCAGGTAAAAACTTTTACCAGTTAAATTTTTGTTTTCACAAGGAATACGAATGTTTTTTTTTCATATCTTACATATATTAGTTTCACGCTAATTAGTTGCAATTATGTTTTCTTAAGAGACTGTTTAAATCATTACAGGCACTTGTTTCAAGACTTACTATCGCTGAACGTATTAGACATGTCGAAAAATCAGTTGCGGACAATAGAACATACAAGCTTCAAATCTTTGCAAAACCTAAGAATTGCAAGATTTTCTAATAATTTGCTTACGTTGAACGATTCACTACCCGAGTACCATTCCGAGTTTGGGAACATATCACCGTTCCATTATTGCCTTTCCTTGGAAGAATTGTACCTCGCTAAGAACAATATTTCTGAGATATTTAGCGATTGGACTCTCAGCATTATAAAATTGAAAATATTAGATTTAAAATACAATCAGATACCCCACATTTCGGTGAGTGTACATATCAGTATTGGGCATTAATCCAAATACATTGGATCTGTAATATACTAAAGCGTTCAAATTTTATATGAAATATTTCAGACCGAAGATCTGCAATTCACATCGAACGAGATTCAAGTGGACCTACGGTACAACAATATAACTCACATCAATCTACATACCGCAGAAATTTTAATGATGTTCCAAAAAGTCGAGCGTCCCGTGGTGATACTAGTGGAAGACAATCCAATAGCTTGTGACTGTGATTTGTTCGATTTTCTTCGTTATTTAGAGGGAAACATGCATCCCTATGTTCAGAACTATTTTCATATAATACCAGGAAATTTAAAGTGTCAAAGTCCAGAATGGTCAATGAACATATCAGTGAGCGATCTCAAATCCAAATCCTTGAAATGTGTAGTGCAGGAACCTTGTCCGACAGGTTGCACATGCTGGGCGAAACCGTTCATCAAGGGTTACTTAATTGATTGCTCCTATAGGAACTTCACGAGTATTCCACGCAATATTGAATGTCTGCCTCATCATCAACTTGAATTAAATTTAGAGGGTAACAAGATAAATCAACTTGTACCCCTAGCTGATCTTGGTTTAAGCAATGTATCAATATCAAAACTGCTTTTGTCTGGTACGAATATCTCGAGCGTACCATTGGATGTATTGCCATCCGATGTTGAGGTGAGTGATATAAAAATAAGAGTAAAAATTTATTCAATGATATGATAAACAATCAATAATACTATAATACTGCTAATAAGATGATCAATTATTCTGTCAAGACTGTCGCATCGGTAATACTGATATTACTGGCGATATTGATGATCAAATATCAAAGTATATACACCGAAATGTCTTATTATAACTCTAATCTTTTACACAATCAGTGATATCAGTATCTTTTAATACTAACATTTAAATGTTGAGATTAATATACGTATTCACCATCTTCTGTTAAAACATTTCAGGTTCTAGAACTGCATAACAACAACATTACCAAGTTGGACTTGGACGTTCTACAATTCATGAGTAATTCTACCAAGTTGAGTAGAATTACGCTTCACGAAAATCCGTGGAGATGCGAATGCGATACCCGAGATGTTTTAAACTTCGTTCAAACGGAAGTCCCTAGAATATCGAATTCTTCGTTCATCGCGTGCAAGAACGCAAAGATTTCAATGGTAAAAATGACTGTGACCGATTTTTGCCCCGCTGAAACCGCCATGATCGTAGGAATCAGTCTGTCTGTAGCAGTGATTGGACTGTTGATTGGTATCTTAGCAGTCTTGTACTACCGGTACCAACAAGAGATTAAGGTGTGGCTATACGCGCATCAACTCTGCCTATGGTTCGTAACCGAAGACGAACTGGACAAGGACAAGTTATACGACGCTTTTATAAGTTATTCGCATAAAGATGAAGAGTTTGTTATAAACGAGTTAGTGTCCAAGTTGGAAAGCGGTCCGAGACCGTTCAAACTGTGCATACATTTCAGAGACTGGTTAGCAGGAGAGTGGATACCGAATCAGATAGCTCGTTCTGTTGATGATTCGAAGAGAACGATAGTTGTGTTGTCGCCGAACTTCTTAGAAAGTGTTTGGGGACGAATGGAATTTAGGGCCGCCCACAGACAGGCTCTCAGCGAAGGTCGAGCAAGGGTTATTCTAGTTCTGTATGGTGAGATTGGTCCCATTGATAATTTGGACTCCGAACTCAAAGCCTATTTGAGCATGAACACCTATGTAAAGTGGGGCGATCCTTGGTTCTGGGATAAACTGCGATACGCTCTACCACACCCGCCAGAGTTGACCAGAAGCGCGATTAGGAACAAAATTTTCGAGAAACATCAACCCACTATACAAATTAATGGTGACAAAAAGGAACTCATTTACCCAAACGATGAACCGGCAACACCACCTGCGGCGAGTACCCCTCCGGTCGAAGCCATTAAAGTCTTCAAATGCGACAACATCAACGAGGTTCAAAAAGATACCGTTGAAAAGCTAAATATATCAAATAGCAATGGAATCCTTGCCTCTGAACAATTGATACTTAATAATTCAATTAATAAGGTACAATGTACCACTGTGTAGAGTAAAAGGCACATTGTAGAAGGACTGATGCAAATTATTGAGATCGAATTTATTTAAATCTCTCATGTTATTTCACAGTAAGTGAATTATTAGTAGGTTTCGTAGTATTTTTTTAAAAAAAGCAACATTTAATCAGAATAGCATCAAAATACTTTAAATAATTTCAATCTCGAAGTTATATTATACATTTCTTGAATGAGTGAGTATCTATTAATACTGATTGGTATGTAGTGCAATGCCAAATATTTCTTGTTATATTTATTTTATGAAACGACTCATTTTCCGTATATGTTTCCGGAATTTATCAAATTAGTTTGTAAGTAATAGTAACGAACGACGAAGACAATTAATATGTAAACATTTAAGATATTTAGATGTATAAAAGCTAGGTCATTGTAAATAGGTATTTTTTTATAATTTTATATGCATTCGAGATAAGGATCGTGTTGTCACTATTTTTCACTCGCGAAATCATCGATATACATAGGAGAAGTATTGCATTAAACATTTTCGGAAATAAATTCACTAAATAGAATTGTATATCCACTTTACAATAAGGACAACGCTGAAATTAATGTAGACGCATGTAAAAAGCTTCTCTAGATGAAGAGTCATTATAAAATTAAACCATTTCACATTGCCATTTTATCTACACATGTATACCACTCAGAAACAGGTTTTACTGTTACGAGTTTGTAAGTTAATTGCTCAATTCTTTGAGCACATTTGTTTTTGCAACAATGTGATTCAGTCATGCGTGCATTAAGAGCATATTGTAATTATATCAATCATTATTCGGTAACGTTTACTAGAAAGCTCAATAAAGAATCTCATTGTGAAAATCATTACAAATATATGTACTTAATGTTCTAGTTGTCATGAGCCATATACGATAATGTCTTAATATATGTGAAAAAGATGTCAACGATATTTATGTAAAATTTATCCCTACTGCATATAATATATGACATTAGAAATTTTGCTAGCAAAATGTGTGACGTCCATCCAAATACAATAAAAATAAAATATGAGGTAACTTATTTTAAAGACTTACCCATAACGGCTTTGGTTCTCCAATTCCCATGGACTTGACACATATAAATCTCACTCCAGATGAATAGGAAGCTAATATGAACATAAAGGTAACCATTTCAATTTTGCTACTAATAGTAGAGGAGCTAACTTATTGTATTCATTACTTACTATTTACACACTTATCACCATTCGAATATTGCAGTTTTATTATATCTCTACCATAATCTAAAATGACATTGGCCAATGATCCATAGCCATTGCTGCCTTGGCACACAGCAGAACCATTGCAAAACGATCCTCCCCCCACATATACTTATGCTATAGTCTTTCCCTTGCTTGTTTCTTACCTATAGTTCAATTTTTAATAATTTCATAATGTTGCATTTTTAATAATGTTTCAATGAGTATCGGTAAACTTACATGGTATATTGGTTGGCTTTTATATAAGGGGGATAGATCGTATTCATGCGAAACATCTTTTATGATGCAAGGGGAAGTCCAGGTTCCCATTGCAGCTCCACATGTTATGCTTGTTTTCCATTCGAAAATATAAGTACAATCTTTATAATCCTTAAACTCGGGGAATCCCTGGAAAAGAACAACAGAGTAATTTTAGTTAACTATGTTACCATAAGTTTTTAATAAAATTTGCGTATTCTCACCTTATCGCTATAAATGTTACATGGGAACGTAAAATTTGAAGAAATTAATTTAGTTGGGTCTTCGGGACAGAGTGATCCACCTACATAACGTAACACTGTATCACGATTTGCATCCAATACAGGACTTTCTTTTGGAAATCCTAAACTCTGACAATGAATAAACAAAATTTTATCTAACAATTATTTCACAAGTTTTCTGTCTTTTTTTGTTAGGTATTAACAATAAATAAATATATACTACTTAAAATTTACGAAGTGAATCTGGTACTTGAGATAGTGATAATTATTGGTTCATCCTGTATCTACTTACAACTTCATTTATATACTTCTTGTTCGAATCTAAAGTAGCCTTGCAGACTGCACTGCCATGTGCGCATGCTAAACTTGGTTCAGGCACTAATGGTCTGCATATATTTATATGAAACTCCGTTTTGTTTGCTTTCACAACATAGTTGCTACTTGATTTGATCAGTGAACTTAAATTCATATCGTCATCGTCCATTGCAACACATTTTATCTATAAAATAATAAAGTCCATTATTCAAGTATTTTGTATTCATAAAAAATGTCTGGATATAAAATATGTTATCAGAATTGTTAGTGATAGATGACCCTTTTTTTCACAAACTAAGTCAGTGTTCCAATGTATAATTAATTGGCAGGGATTCTGCTCCATTACAAATGGTTTATTGGAAACTCCTTCTGCTCCACACACAAATGCAATAATTGTATAATGATGTTGTCCATTTTCGCAGAGATCTCCGTTCGTATAATTTAAATACGGTCCACCCTCTTGCCATATTAAATTTGTGTTGTACTTTCCCATAGATGTACCATTTTTTACAGAACATATTCCTAAACGTAAGAATATTGAATTACCGATAATGCAATTTATCAATGTCCACATAACAAATTTAGTAAAATAACCTGTTTCTGATCCACATGCTGTATTTGTAGGTGATTTACAGACTCCAAATTTATATCTTATGTCATTTTGCGCTGTAGCATAATAGTCTTCCTTCATTAACGATTGTAGATTATACCTACAATATCAATTGTTATTATTAATTAATATGCATTACGTTAATGTACAGAATGTTTCAGGTTAAACTCACGTGAAATTTGTAAGGGGATTAGTCACTGTACATCTGCCAGCAGTTATTGCACTGCGACTACGTAAAGATTCTATGCTACAAGCAGTGGATGTTTTCCATATTATTTGATAACGACATTCTTCGCTTCCTCCTATATACTCTGGACTCGTTTCCTAATGTGTGCAAACAAAACATTTATAAGGGATGTAAAAGTTTTCAAATGTGCTAGTAGATCATTTAGAGTTTGAAACATACTATAGCTTCAAAATCGCATATAAAAGAAATAGTGGTTTGGATGTCTGGCGTTGTAATATTACGTCTACATACATCTCCATTCTGATATTTAATTTTTAATTTTCCATCTTCGAAAAAATGGTGCTCGTGTTACATCTCCCAAGTTCATGTATCTGAAATATAATATGCTAAGTTAATATTACAAAGCATATATAAAATGTATAATTTTTTTTTAAGAATAGTACTCGTACTCGACTTTCGAAGAATTTTGCTGTAAGCAGGCTCCTGACTTTGGTTGACATAAGGCATTGTATTCAAATATCACATTATGACAAACATTTAATATGATTTTTGGTGAGTTTTCATTACCCGTATGAATAACATAATTATCTGAATATTTCGTCAGTGGAGACAGGTCATAGTGCGATCCATTATTTGTTACTGTACAATTTTGTTGGACACGTTGACTACAAGCGAGTGCACTCCTCCATAATAAATGATACTCACACCCCTTTTCCTGAAATGATCGGTAACGCATAATACATTAGATTTAAATAAAAATATAAAGTTCAATACATTTTTATATACATACATGACGTGATAATTCAGGAATAGAATTATTTTCAATTGTATAATTACACTTCATAGTAATAGTTACACTATATTTATCTGTTTGTGTACAATTAGTGCCTGTAAACATAAACGATGTCTTTCCATTGCCTACATTTACTATCGGAGGTGATTTCCCTGAAACAGTAATACATGATTGCATTAACAGACACTAATATCAAATGATATTGAAAAAAATATATGAAAATGCAAACCTATTCCTATTTCTTGTTTGTCTTTTATCAAACAAATTCCATATCCATCCGTTCCGTTGCATTTTTGTTTTAATGGAGTACATAACTGTATTCTCAAAGTTTCATTTAATTGGGCAATAGGTAGAATGATATCTTTCGTAGGATCCGAAAGACTCGTGAAATTATATGTAAAAGTTTTTAGAACAGGTTCTTGAATTATACAGAAGGAGTTGTTGTTAACTATGGATGTGTCCTGTTTAAAAAATAGATAACAATTCTATATATTTCTACATGAACGTTTAGCTTCATGAATTTATAAGGCTTTACTTTATAATAGATTATGTGATTATCGCAGAAATACAGAAATCATTCGTATAAAAAAAGAGAGAACAAATTTCAACTATTTATATACAAATTATATACGTACAGCAAATACAGCAATTACTGCAAACCAATAAAGAGATATCGAAACGATTAACTTGCACATTTCTTTTCGTTATCGGACTGTGGATTAATCACATTGTAAATATTTACGGTAGTTAAAAGCATAACAATATCCGTTCGTGTTGGGATGTAGAGAACAAATGATCATTCAACAATAATATTAAGATAAAGATTGAAAAAGCTTTATTAACATAAGTTCAAATCGTATTTCGTTTCCTTCGTGATATGCTTTGAATGAATGACAATTAAAAAATAGCAGTAACATCTGAAAACTCCACTGGTTCAGAATAAAAAATGTATTTATGTAGAACAGCGCCGTCACTGAAAGAGTTTGCGCGGCGCTAGTGAGACTCCAGCAGTACAGAATGTTCTTGCACATTCTTGCAATTTTCAATGTTCGTGACCAGGGGCGGCTCGTACGTACAGAGTGGGGAAAAAAGAACACCGTTGTAAATAATATTCTTTATTTTTCATTAAAAAAATTACAATATTAAACCGTGTATCATGGTGAGATACATACAACAAAATAGAATCTTGGACAATACAGAATATTCAGTTCTTGCACAGACGAGGTATAAGAGTAGACCAATCACCCAATGTATTTTTCTGTCTCATGTTCCCGGGGCTCTAGACTCTAGAGCCCCGTACCATTCCGTGTCACATCCTACCGTATCGACTAAAACTAATATTCTGGAACTTACATTCTAGAACGGCGCTGTTATTGATAGAATTTGATATCTCATGTCGGGGATTCTATAAATCACAGACGAGGTATAAGAATAGACCAATCACCACATGAGGTTTCGTGTCTCGTCACAGACCTAGGATCAGTACAGACATTGCATCTTATTGACTTTTCTGTCCACGCTTCGGGGGGGCTCTAAGAACCACCGTACCATTTCGGTGTCGCGCTCACTGTTACCGATAATTCGCGAATTTAGGCGTATTAGTAAGAACTGAATATACCGTATACTTAATTTTTACTACGGAAGTCATACATGAATATGGCGCGTATATTTGAACAGAGAAAATAGTATTTACGAAGAATGAATAATAAAAATACGAACTATAGTAAAATTAATTTTGTTATATTGCTCGTATTATTAAAGAAAGCACATTGCAATAATTTTACACATTTTAATTTAATGCTCCACTTTCTTTACAAGTATTTAATGCGTACATACATATCTATTATTCTCGTATTTTAAAATAATGACTTGCATGTTTAGTGGTTGCACCAGCGACTGACCACTAACTGACCACTCACTGACCAGGGGCTGACCACTCATTGACCTCTCACTGACCAGTAGCTGACCACTCACTGACCAGTGGCTGACCACTCATTGACCACTCACTGACCAGTGGTTATCCACTCATTGACCACTCACTGACCAGTGGCTGACCAGTAGCTGACCAGTGGCTGACCAGTAGCTGACCACTCACTGACCAGTAGGTGACCACTCACTGACCAGTAGCTGACCACTCAGTAACCAATGGCTGACCACTCACTGACCAGTGGCTGACCAGTAGCTGACCACTGACTGACCAGTGTCTGACCTCTCACTGACCAGTAGCTGACCACTCATTGACCACTCACTGACCAGTGGTTAACCACTCACTGACCAGTGGTTAACCACTCACTGACCAGTGGCTGACCAGTAGCTGACCACTCACTGACCAGTGGCTGACCAGTAGGTGACCACTCATTGACCACTCACTGACCAGTGGCTGACCAGTAGCTGACCACTGACTGACCAGTGTCTGACCTCTCACTGACCAGTAGCTGACCACTCATTGACCACTCACTGACCAGTGGCTGACCACTCACTGACCCCTCACTGACCAGTGGCTGACCACTGAAATTTTTATTTAGTTTAATATTTTGCGGAACTCTGTCTAAGACTAGACGTGTTTAATCGAGCTCGATAAATGCGTAGTGTTTCAGTCCGTACGTATCGTATTGTTTCGTTCGCCGTTTATGTATTTTTTCACAAAAAACGTGAAACGTTTAGACTAGACTAGGAACTCGCCTCCGTCTGAGGTTAATCTCATAGCTCTCGAAGTGCACTAAAAAATCGTCTCATCGTCTTTATCCATCATCTCTCTCTCTCTCTCAACGTCCTTTCAACCGTCTTCCTTGGACCGTCGTTTTGTCGCTGTTTCCCTCTCGGTGCCGCCGTGATGGCTACACGCACTTACTCTCCACTCTTCTTTCGCATGCATACTTTTCGGGATCTTTTTCTTTCTCACTGTCTTCGCTCTCTCTCTCTCTCTTTCACACACACACACACATACAGCGATGTTTACACACCACTTTCGCGAAACAGCTGTTGCTTTTCGAATTCGTAATTACGCGGACCCCACATATGCAAAAGAGATGCGTATTAATAGTGTTAGAAATTTGTAGGGATGCAAATAATAATTAAACTTATGTATTTATCTACGTTCAAGAATTTTATATATATACTCGCTGCATGTAGTCATAACCTCGTCTGTGTCATTACACCATCATTGTACCTCGTCTGTAGTCATAACAGACACAAGTCGTTATTCATTTGTATTTGATCGTTATCGTGGATCTAGTTCCAACATTTATCGTTTGTCAGCGTAGAGGGCGTAAGAAAACAGGTTGTTATTGTGTGAGACACGAAACCCCATATGGTGATTGGTCTACTCTTATACCTCGTCTGTGGTTCTTGCCAATATACCTAAATTCGCGAACTGTCGGTAACACAGGGCGCGACACCGAAACACCCTATATAGACAAAAATCCCATAAGAGAGCGCGGGAGCAACCTGACACTTTTTGGTGATTGCAGCGACACATGCGGAAAAATTAAGAAACTCCTAGAGATCCTTGGCTCTCCTACAGGGCTGTGACAGAGAGGACATACGTCACTCGCAGGAGAGACAGACAGATTCATAAGCAGTTTTTCGCTTCCTGAGGCGAAGAAGCAATATTTTCTCATGATTTTTGTGTAGAAACATTCTTTATATTTTTGTGCATCGACGTACAGAGCCCTTTTTTGGAAAAAGTGTACAGAAAAAAATGTATTCTATAAAAACGTACACTTTTCTTTTACATAAAGTTTCAAGAGCCAAACTGAAAACTAGCGCTGTGTACGTAACAGCGGAATAGAACAAAGAATACTTTTACAAAAGAATTCCGAAAAAATATTGTTTCTTCGCCTCAGGAAGCGAAAAACTGCTTATGAATCTGTCTTTGTCTCTCCTGCGAGTGACATATGTCCTCTCTGTCACAGCCCTGTAGGAGAGGCAAGGATCTCTAGGAGTTTTTTCATTTTTCCGCATGCGTCGCTGCAATCACCAAAAAGTGTCAGGTCGCTCCCGCGCACTCATAAGCTGCAATGTGAATATCCTAACTGGTTTATTGCTGGCTCACAGTATAACGAACAGTAAAACGTTAAGCATAAAGACAACGGTTAAAATGTTTAAAATATTTTTCACTGCACAATTATTTTGTATGCTATCGTTTAACCATTCCAGATAAACATCCAATCTGGTATATACGCCAGGTGATCCAGGACGAGCACATCCTATTCCCCATGACACTATTCCCACTTGTGTATTCTCACAGAGTAATGGTCCACCGCTGTCACCCTGTAATATTAATAGTTTTAATTGACAAGGAATATCGAACAAATATAATTAGAACTATAAATAAAATTATTAAAATTTCTACTATCCGTGCTGTCGTACGTACGCTACTATGGACGAGATATCTCGTCAACGCCATTTCGTCGTACAAAGCTATGGACGAGATATATCGTGTATCCTTATTATTGATGTGCAGTGTTTGCTTTATACATTTTACGCAAGTAATCGATTTTAGAGACACGTCGGTGTATAGAAATATGACCATTGGTCACTGACCACTTGACCACTTGGTCACTGATCATTTGACCGCTGGGTCACTGACCACCTGGTCACTGACCATTTGACCACATGGTCAGTGACCATTTGACCACTTGGTCACTTGACCATTTGACCACTTGGTCACTTGACCATTTGACCACTTGGTCACTTGACCACTTGATCACTTGACCATTTGCTTAGTGATCACTTGACCATTTGACCACTTGCTTAGTGATCACTTGACCATTTGACCACTTGGTCAGTGATCACTTGACCACTTGGTAACTGGCCATTTGACCACTTGGTAACTGGCCATTTGACCACTTGGTAACTGGCCATTTGACCACTTGGTCAGTGATCACTTGACCACTTGCTCAGTGATCACTTGACCATTTGACTACTTGGTCAGTGATCACTTGACCACCTGGTCACTTGGTCACTTGACCACTTGGTCACCGGCCATTTGACCACTTGTCAGTGATCACTTGACCACTTGGTCACTGCCTATTTGACCACTTGGTCAGTGATCACTTGACCATTTAACCACGTGGTCACGGACCACTTGGCCACTTGGTCACTGACCACTGATTACTTGACCATCGAATATTAAATATTTAGTATTATACATTGAGCACTTTCCACCAACGATGACATTTGTTAAAAAACGATTATTTGTGTCAAATTTAGCAACGTTAGGGTCAAAATATCGCTTACTTGGCAAGCATCTTTTTTACCCTCCATCACACCTGCACAGATGTGTACTTTCGTGTCCACGTCATTTATCGGACATTTATCAGGAGGAATTAATGGGAGGTGTACACGACGGAGGTAGGTACCAGATCCGACCTAAAAAGACTCGTATACACAAGATACAGGGTGGTGCAGATTTTACATAAAGAAATAAGCGAGTTTGAAAATGCAGCGAACTCTCTCGGCAATTGTCACGATAGTCTCTACCGTAACTGTGAAAATGTTCATTTCGTTGATCAACCTTTGCGTTTGACAATAAAGAAATATTATCAACATACGTACGTTCGATCCAGGTACGTGTCTTCCCCAGCCAGCCACGGTGCACGGTTGTGTGTATCGCTGAAACAGGTTTGCGTCATACGCCTCCGGAATGGTGACGTATTTCACGTGGGTGTTAATGAGAAAAGGATTCTTAAGCTGCATAGAAAAAAAGACACTGTAGAGATCAAAGGGAAGCTTCGTTCCGATAGGTCATCGAGGATCCTGTCACGTTGAAACTGAGAAATTGAAATTTTGACAAAAACGCAAAGAATTATTCAATTTGTACATTTCGCGGGGGATGGGGACACTTAGGATCGAGGCTACAGCTACAACAGAAGCGTTTTTTTCGCCGAATTAAGGTTCTGCAATTGGGTTTTGACCGTGTGCACTCGGAGCTTTATTTTAACTTGAAAATTAAACTTTTCTTCCAACCTGGAACAATTCCATTCTATATTATTTTCCTTCATCTCACGGATATGAAATTGATTATGAAATTGACCTCGTAAAATGCTTAAATGTTCAATAATTGATTATTTAATAATATAAGCAATATTTTGAATAACGGTACAGCAATTTCGAGTGCTAAGGGTTAAAATTTCGCCCCGGGTCTCACCCTAGAACTGGTCCAAACATGAATTCGTGAGAGAACAGCCGCATTGTACCCGAAGCCTCGAGCACAGTGGGTCGAATTATTTGAGCCTGAGATGACCAGTTTCACGACTGTGTTTATTTGTATTTTCCACACTGAACTTATTATATACACATAATAGTCACCCTGAACAATCCAATATCGTTACGCTTGCTCGTGAATCTAAAGCCCGTGTGCGGGATTACTCGGTCTATCAATTCCATCTGTATGGAACTCCAGCTCGGGAAGTACACGTAAGTCGCGCCGGCGATCGCATAGAATCGAAGCGGATTCTGCGGTTCCCAATAGCCGCCGGACGTGGCCCTAACCAAAACGAACACACGTACAATAGCGATCAGATTCACGATTACACCGGCACGCTGTTTAAAGTGTCGCCTGTTCCGTGGAAAACATGAGAGCAGTGTGTTACACGTAGGATATATCGCGGCCGGTGGCCACTGATTTTCCCCTTGTTTCCAAAGTGGAGAGAGAAGCCTTGATCGCGAAACAAACGCGCCACAAGCTTCGGTGTTACCCGATACAAAGACAGTGTCGCCGATGCGCATCCGGCTGTTTCACACGGTAACCGCTCGTCAAGGGACGATTCTCTCCAAAAACATACGCAGATACCGCAACTGTTCCTTCCCTGTCGCGTACGTCACTGATTCCTCGCCGAAATTCACTCGTTTTCGTTACGATACTACTTCCGCTTGCGCAGATACAACTGCTCACAGTTACGGTAGAGATCCGCGCGACAGTTACGGAGAGAATACGCGCGAAATCTTGACGAGCGATTCCCGTGTTCTCGTTGTTCCAATATCGGACAACGTTAACGCCGCTAACCCTTTCACTGCTGTAACTGTTCATTGTACGCTGCCATGTACTCGCGATTCCTAACGTACAACCGGGGACGCAAATCATTATTTTTCCTTCTTTTTTTCAACGTTTTTATTCCTCCACTACTTTCGAGAAAACGTTCCGCGCGCGTGTCATTAACCGTGCTTGTTCGAGTCGCGTCGAACAAACAGTTATTCAACTAACATCGTATTTATTATTTCTTCAACTAGGATTTCTTCAACACTGACGTTCTATTCTAGATCGCACGGTTATTCGCAATCTTAATCCACGTATCCACTGAGGAAACCATATCGGAGCCGTAGAAATATGGTTGAACAATTTTTTTTTTTATTAAGAAACAACGAAAAGAATTCCGAAAGATATTCAGACGTGTATTCTATTTTTAACGAACGATTAGCGTGTATCGAGTCCGAATAAAAATGTTGAAAAATAAAAAGCAACAACGAACGGAATTAATTGATAAGAGAGAACGTTGTTTCGCTTGGTGGATAGGTGGTACGTGGAATCGTTGATTAGTTAATTAATCGGGATCGATACTCGAGTAGTAGACTAATTGTAAGTAGAATCGACGTTCGCTAGTAGATCACAAGTGGTCGCGTGCGCGGAGTACGCGCGCTTGTCGCGTCCACAAAGCAGCATACGTGTTCTATGATAGCAATGAAAGCGCTACGAGCGGAGATTGCTCTTATACCGTGAAAATGGCAGCACACGAAGAAGGCGTGGGTGTACGTATACATGCACATGTACACACGTATATAGGGGTCGTGAATTCATGCGCTGTTTATTCGAGACGATACGTTCCCTATCTACGATCGCGATAAAAAAATAACTGTGTGTGCGCCGTGTTCCGTCACGCCTCCGAAAGGAAATTGACTCTTCGCCAGGGCTCGCTGTTACACGTCGAACAGATCGATCGCGGACTACCATTGAAATTATTTAAACGCGTGCAACCCCCGTCGTGTGACAATTAATCGTACCGATTCTACTCTGCCCCAACTGTTCGAATAAATACAGCTCGGAAACGAGCAGTTACGCGGAGATTCTTTGCCCACTCGAACGCGAAATATTCGAGACCAGCGGCGGCTCCTGGCTAAAATTAGACCTTTATTTTAAAATTGTGTGAAACGGGGATGGCTACTGACATTAAGCTTAAGGTTTATTATATTGTAAAAGTATAGAGAAAGAATTAAAGAAAAAAAGACTCATTATATATGCGAGCCGCCACTGTTCGAGACTTCTATTTTCTTTCATTAATTACACGTTTCACGCGAATCGGATATTTCAATCTAATCGATCGGAACGATTAAAGCAAGCAAAATTCCGAAATTCTAAAATATCTTCGAACGCATCGTCGCCGCGTACCAATTACGAGCGCCGCGGGGGTTCGATCCGCAAGACGTTCTCGGGGTTAACTTTTAGAAGGATTGGTCTATCGATTATTGAAACAGGCTACACTAGGAGGCTGCACGTATTGTACGTTGGAACTGTTTTAATTAAACTAAGTACCGTGTCTAGACCCGCGACCCATTTTTACCCTACCGCGTCGGTAAAATATTCGAAATGATCGGTACGCGGGACGAGTCGCCTGACATTTTGAAAAAATAGGTCACACGGACGCCAACGAATATAACGAACGAACCTCGTCCCATTGAAAACAGTTAAAAAAAAATAACCACGACGACCTTGAAAAGCGTATGACCTTCGGAGAAGAATCTTCATCGCGAGAATTGTTGCAAACAATTGGGTGAACGAACGTCGTCTTCGCGTGTTGCCGCCATTTTCTGGTAACTTGAGAGTTTGTTGCAGTCCTTAAAAACGCACCTGACCATACAGTGAGCGGCTGACAAAACGAATCTCGGCGCTACGTAAGTACCTCCGCAGAAATTACTACCGTGTCGCCGTTGGATCGAGACCTACGAGAAATTGACATTGAAAATTCGGTTTCGTCGTCCACGAACCTCTATGCATGTATACCTTATCGGTAAAGTGAATATAGTATATATATATACATACATATATATATATGTATATACGACGATCACTCTCAGTATTTTGAGAAATCCGCTCGAAAAAGAAAAGGAACCACTGCGCTGTACGCGAGTAGCAAGACTTGCGCGGGTGCATCGGGTATCCGAGGGTCTCGGGCCTCTTCGAACTCAACTGTCCCGAACGTTACGCGCACACAAACGAAAACTGTACCGAGAAAAAGCTAGCTCGAATCATTTAATTTTCCCACTCTCAGTTCTTCGGTAAATCATACACTGAAACTACTTAACACTATACCTACCGCTCAAAAGACCGGTTTCATATTTTTTAAATTGATTCCATAAACTTTTTAATCCAAGCAGATAATAAAAATTGCATAAAATCTAAATAAATAGAGCCTTGTAATTTTCACAAGTTAAAACATTTTAATCGCATTTAGCGCTCGATAGGTTCAGCGTTAAGGTCCAAGAACAAGTTTATCGTCGCTGGACGCATGACGTTCGGATACCCGCATCGCGCCGCAAGGTATACACATATACTAGTATGTATATCTCGCTCGGAAAATAAATCGAAAATTGTCGCGTTACGCGGTTTCTTCTACGCAGCTAAGGTACAATCAATTCCATCGATAGGACGCACACCACGCGCTAACAACAAATAACCCACCGCGAATAGCAGTTGCCGTCGTCATACAAGACGTTTAGGAAAAATACCGTGAATCAACATAGCCTCCGAACAACGCTGTCGTTCTCTGTCTTTCACGCACGCATACACATACATACATAGTCAAGCGCATACACACACACGCAAACCGTACTCTCTCTCAAAAATAATTGAGAGTGATTCTCGTGTATCGAACATTCTAGCGTAATAGCAAAAACGTCACGGGCGCATTTCACCTACTATAAACGGATAATGCCTTATACTGGTGAGCTCTCCGCCGACTATCCTCTCGGCGACCGCCGTCTGCAACGCACTCGTTTCATCCGAGGTGGATAAAGCCCGGTCGTCGCAATTCGCAAGGCCGACCAACGCCTGGAGGACGCATATCAGCGCGATCAACATCTCTCTCGTTCCTTTTTTTTCTTCCGACGCTGTGTGAATTTGTCGCGCGTCTTTCGCCGCCTCGCCGGCCTTTTGTTTTCCGTTTCACGGCTCGCCGGCCAATATGGAGCGCCGCTCGAACGCCCGTCGTCGTCGTCGTCGTCGTCGTCTATCCATTGTGTCGCCGCCTATTATCGCACGTATTATCATCCACCTCCGCGGAAAGCACCGGCGATCAAGAACCCGGGAGGATCGGGAAGATTAACCTTTCGCGTCTGACTTAACACTACGATATGTTGCTCGACGGGCCGGAAGCGCGTCGGATCGATTAACAGATTCGTTCGGGCTCCGCATCTTTCTTCAATCGAAAAACCATAATCGGACGGACGATCGATTCGTTCCGTTTGATACACTGTTTTTTCGATCGTTGCTTTCACGCGTGAACGGTAAACCTTGTAAAAGTGTATCCCCGATCGAAATGGTTAAACTCGTGTTTGTTTTTTTTTTCATCGTATACATACGCGGAGAAAATGTAGTTTTTTCTTTTTGTCTCTCTTGTGCGTTCGCGGTGAAGCGAATCGAACCGATATTCTGACGGAAACCGTTCTCGAAGCTTTCCAGGCGGCGCGTTTTTCACCTGAAAATTTGTAAAACGCTATAAAACCGTTCGCTTCTTGTAGATCGTAAACATTTCCCGTGGAAAAATGATTTTTTCTTTTTTTTTTCTTTTTTTTTTAATATGCAGCAGCACAGCGGCGACGCGACGTCGCCGTAGACCTCTTCCTGGTGAAATTGTTGCTCTAATTCGGCTGTTATTGTCATCGAGAAAGTAAGAAATGGTTGTGTGAAATAGTAGCATATTTTAGTAGATATCCAAGAGTGATATTAAACTTTTTTTTTTGTCAGTTTTGTTTGTTTTATTAAAAAAAAGAGGCAAAGAAAAAGGACGAATTCTATTCTTTTAAGCATTCTCAGTTTTAAGAATTACCGATTGCTACCATCCGGGGTGACGCCGGATCGAGTGTCCCCACTCTATATTACCGCGGTCACGTGACGCGGTTTCCCCTTATCCGGCGACCCTGCTACCACCGCTACTTTTATTCGGTAATTTCGATTGCTCTAGCATTCTAAAATTCTCGTTTCCAAATTTTCTACATTACCGAACGAAAATCCCGAATAATCCTTCCTTCGCATCACAGAATCCGCTTATCGTTAATCTCCCTAATTATCTTAGCTACTTGATTGTTAAAGCGGTTGGTACCCAAATTGTTTTGTTCTAGATATAAAGCTGTACACTTCTCTACCCCCGTTAAGTGACTAGTTTAATTGATTTGTTTCTTTTTTTTTTTTGTTCCTATAGTTAACTAGAGATATAAATAATCGCCTGATTCCTATCTACATTTCTCCGTTGATTCACACGCGGTTTAACCACATCGGGCGCGTGTTTATTAAAACCTTGGCTCTCGTTGCAATCGACCGTGTAAAAAGACCTCTCGCGCGAACGATAACATTCTCCGCGTTCGACGGCAATTTAACGTTACTTGTCGAAATTACGTGACTCTCGCGGTTACGTCGATAATGCACAGCGTGCTGCATTGCAAATTAATTTAACGGCGCGATGCTTCGTGTCGATTAACAGCAAGCACCGATTAATCCACCGACTAGAACCAGAACGAGGTGATAATGTTTAACTGTTTCGCTCGTGACTGCGAACGTTCTTTCGGATAAAAGAAATTATTGAAAATGTTGCAAATTTTTCAACGAGCCTCCGTTCTTTCGTGGGACGAGATTCTTTCTCTTCCGGAAATTCAAGTTACCTCTAAAACAGAAATTGATTTATCGATTATGAAAATTCGGAAAATATGTTACAAGAAAACTGAGAATGATTCACCGGCACGTACTCGCGATGCTTGTAGCGTCGAAAGCATCGAATTGCAAGTGTGCGCGTCGATGCGAAACGTCGATTCGAGGAATCCGAACGAATTTATTATGGGATCGCGATACGTCTTCCGGTCGACTCTCCAGACCACTTAACAAATAGAACACACGATCGGCCAACAGCTGCGGTAAATTAAATCACGCGCGTTTCAGTGATACGTACTATCTACCGTGTACGCGTAGGATGGCCCCGACCGGCCGCCTCAGGTGTACACAATTTTATTGATCGCCGGTGCACGGTTCTGTGCGTAAACAAGGAAATTCTATAATTACGCGTGTTGTTTTTCTGTGCTGCCGGGATATATTTTCCAGACCAACAACAAAAGAAAGCTCGTCTCCGAGCGCGCGTGCGTCTCCGCCCCTCTTCTCGACGCCCGCTCGCTCGCGCAACTTTTCTTTATTTTTTTCCCTGTTATTTCGTCCATCGTTATCTTTCCGCTTTTCCCCCTTCATTTTTCCCGCGCGGACCCGTCAGAAATAGTGGCCTGGACGTGGTCGCGTCGCGGCGAATCGATGAAGCTTCGTACACACGGACAGAGGACACGCATCGGGACAATCTACGCGTGCAATAAATTTTCTAGTATCCATTAACCGCACGCTCTCTCCGCCTCGAGACGCTCCAACTGTTCCTCAAGGTATCTTTGTAATTCGTAGACTCTCTGCGTGATCTTTCCTCGAACTCTACGTTTCACCTCTGTTCGATTTGTCCGCAGTTCAACCGGTCGGCATCTAGAACTCAGTTTATCAGGATTACTCGAAACGTACGAAATCGTTGCAATTCTGCGAAAAACGAGTATCCGCTGCGGAAACACGCCTTGTAAGAAACGGGCCCGACGGTCTTTCTTAGATCGAGGCTTTTTTACTGTGCATAGTTTCTCTCGATTTATTTTTGTGGCTGTATCTGTACCGAATAGATCGAACGATTTCTACATTAAAATGAAATAACATAAAAATGATATTACCTCATTTATATTGCATTTTTCGTGAACATTTGGCCCTATAATAACGAGACGTGCTGGTTTTTTCTTTCTGAATCCTTTTGAACCGTACTCCAATTTCTCTTATGCGATCTCGTACCGAAAACATTAGCCCGCCGACTTCGGACGAACGCAACGATGCGAGCATGTTTTTGTTCCGGCTTCGGTGCATTCAATTCCAACGGGATCTCGCTAATGAATGCTCAATTTCTGTTCAATTCCGACCTTCGGAAACCACTGCCAGAGGGAAACGAGAGAGTAGCGTAGATAAAGATCCGCAGTCTATTAATCAGGGACTCTACGCCGCAACTATGTTGTTATTGCCGATTGCTCTGTCGATACCGGAATCCGCGCGCAACACGATCAACCTGCGAAGCAAATTTCGTGAACAAGAGAAATCTCAGAAATATACATAGGAAAGCCAGCACCGGTTGTCGAGAATAAACATTTTTCATCTAGTTGAGTCACAATTAAACCGGAGTAAAATAGAAATTCTTTTCCTGCCTTGATATTATATTTTTATACTCTTCTAATGTTTCCGCTGCTTCGTGATTTCTCTTACTCGTGCTTGTTACGAATGCGTACAATCCGCGGTAACGATATTGTTGAAACGTGGACGGCGTTCCGGTACCTTTGATATGTAGTTTCGATTTTCTAAAAAAATATCAAATAGCCCGGCGAAAGTCCCCGCGTCTAAAAACAATATCGGGCCATCAACGATTCGACAAACAAATATCCTCGCACAGGCTCGAAGCGCGATTGCGACGAAGCATAAAAATAACGCACACATACAAACGAATAAATAAACAACAATTATTAATACATATAACAACGAATATCGTATCTCTCCGCGAGTAACAAGGAATAACAGTCTTACTTTGTGATTTGTCGATACAATGTCTACCTTTGAACTAAATCTATATAATATATATTTATGCAAACACTATTTCATATATATATATATTTATATATATATATATATATATATAATATAATATGTATGTTATGTTATGTATATAATAGGTATATAAATATCTGATAAAATTCAGAATAAAACTTACGTGCACACGTTACGAAGCTCTTACGTATCGCAATATGTAGTATTTATTTATAGAGGTATGGTATGTATAGTTATCGTAATAATCGGTTCTTATTTTAACTTAAGCTGATGACAAGTTGTTCGGTTATTATTATTCCCATATGTACGAGCTAGGGGCTGGTAAATGATCGATCACAATGTTTGTCTTTGGTTATTATCGATGATCAGAAAATAACAGTAGTATACCTCAAGTGAATCGTTCTTTTCTGTTTGTTAGTCGTCGATGAAAATAAACAATCTAAATCAGCGACGTGTCCTGAAATAGTCGTATCCATAACGTCTGCGGAGTTACGCTTCTTAACGATAAACGAGAAATTCGATCTACGAATTGACATGTATTATAGCTTCTTTATTTTTAGGTGAGGCTGCAGCGAATTTCTGAGAATCGTCTGACAATTGTTTCACGAGATACACCAATCTCAAATTTGAAAATCGAATTTCACCATGTAGATACTGCCCTTGGGTGAAACTTCGCCTGAGGAAACTAGAAATTTTTAACTTTTTCAAATGCGATCTTGTAGGTTTCGACGAGACAATACCTTGAATCCAAGTTTCAATGTTAGGGACCCACTCGTTCGAAAGTTACGCGTATTTAAAGTTGAGCGATTTTAAGCTTTTCTGATCGGTACGGGCGCCGCCATGTTGGTATGTACTCAGCGTCGCGCGCAGCCGATAGGCGACACCACGCGCCGATGTCGATAGAGTTCCAAGTATAGTCGAAAATCGCTTTAAACACGCATAACTTTTGCACCAGTGGATTCCTAGCGGTGAAACTTGGATTTTCGTCGTTGTCTCGTCGAAATCTACAGGACTATATCTTAAAAAATTCAACATTTTTGGTTCCCTCGACTGAAGTTCAGCCCGGGCATGTATTATAGGAACGGCCTTGCTTTCGAAGCCGTCGAGGCACCGATTCCCAAAGTACTGTAACCTCGCCTAGTCAGTGCGACACACCGATTACGAGTAAGTAAGTACTACCTATCAAACGCACGAGATCAAATTTAAGATTGCCACGTTTTTTTCCCCCCTATAATCAATACATTCGATGATTCTACTAATTGTAAAGGATACGTAACGACGTGTCCCATAACCCGAGACGCCGCCTCCACCAAATCAGCGTAACAATAATTACATCCCTTAAATATAGTGACAAAAATATCCGTTCGGTTATCAATGAAACGACGGACCATATCTGTTACGAGATCGTAAAGAAAAATATATATGTATAGATCGCTGTTACGTTTCACGATCGAACAATCACTCTTCTCCGTTAAGGTGGCAACCCTAATCGCTTCTCACCGGCTCTCCTCTCTCTCGACAACCACACGACGTACACATACACATACATATACATATATCGTTGACAGTACACGGTACAATCTGTCTGTCTGTCTGTTTTTTAGGTACTATCATGGATATGTGGCGCAATGCTCGAATGATCGAAGAAGAACTATCCGGGCGGCGCGCATCTTGCCTTCGAGCAGAGACAATGACAACGGTATATCGCGTGCCTATAATCCTAGATTACACGGGTAAACTCCTATATCACCGGTCGCGAGTATAAAACACAATTGTTATTCTATCTACGCAGCGTCAACGCGATTTAAAGTATCTCAACAAGGCGGGGAGGGAGGGGGGAATGGAAACGGACGCGCGCGTCAACACCGTTCTCAACAACCGTTGTTAATGTTAATCTTACCGTGGTCGACGCGAGATTACTGACCAATCAGAAAAATGCGCCCGTGCACTACGTTATATTTTTGTTTACTCGAGAAAGGTACAGGAGCGAAAAAAAAGATCAGACAGAGAGATAGAGATAGAGAGAGAGAGAGAGAGAGAGAGAGAGAGAGAGAGAAAAAATCCCCGGAAACGAAAGGTCCATTTTCCCTCGTCGCGACGAGAGGTTACTATTATAATATTTAATGTTTCCCTACGGTTTCTCGTCGTTGTCGTCGTCGTCGTCGTCGTTGTCGTCGTCGTTGTCGTCGTATGTCGTATATTTATTTATTTTTTTTCTCCTTCGTTTTTCATCATCATCATCTTCTTCTTCTTCTACATCCTCCTCCTCCAACTCCGCTTCTTCATTGTCGTATTGTTCTCCCATTTTTATGTTTCTTTTTTTTTATTTTTCTGTTCTCATCGCTAGCCCGTGCCCCGTCGCGGAAAAAAGGGGCTCCGTGAAACGAGCGTCCTCGCCGGGACTACGTTCCGTGAAATAGATAACGATCGATACAAGCGACAATCGAAAATAGTTTTGCACGAAGAAGCCGCGTCTATGAGTTATATAAAATTTTCTGCAAGACAATAAAACCGCTGCCCCCCGTGTATTTCGGTATAATCAAGGAAGACATTGTGATTGTTCGTTCATTAATGTATATATATATATTATATATATATATTAATATATATGTATATAGATCCCTCACTCCTTCCCCCGAAATTCACCCTCTATCATTCTCCGCTTGTTCCGTCTATCGATTACGTATGTATATTATTATACATTGTCTGTCCGATTCGTTCGCGCTTTTTCCATCTTCTTCTTCTTCTTCTTCTTTTTTTTAGCCATTTTCTTTTTGTTTCTTTGAATTATCCTAAAGCAATTGACTTTTATTAAGGAATGATTTTGTGCATCGCGCATAGTATGTACAGTAACGCTGGCGGGGCCCAGCCCTGCGCGATTCTCAGTGCTGAGGAGGAGGCGATGATGATCGGCGCCGGTATAATTTGCACTGGAACAACCGAGAACAGTTTTGCTTCTGGTTAAATGAAAACAGTCTGCGCCAGGTTAACCCTTTGCGCTCGAACGATGACCTCGAGGTACCGGAAAAATTGCTATACCGTTAAATTTATCTGTGTTTTATAAATTACAAAAACCTCAACTGTTGTAGGTACAAACAGGTTCAACTCGACGCGCACGATGTAACGAAGATTACATAGAATAAAAATTATCTCGGTTGAGAGAAACGTTTTGATTCTGAAATTAAAATTGCTTCGAGTCCAAAGGGTTAACACTCGTCCCCTCACTCTGCGACGCTATTCCCCCACGCTTCCCGGTCACATGACTAATCCGACAGAGAGAGGGTAACCGATTCCCCTCGATCCGAGTCGATCCGTCGAGGGGATGTTTTCTTCAATTTGACATCTATTCACGGATACTCTATTTTAAAGATGTCTCTCGAAATAGATCGATAACCGAGTTGTCTAGTTGAGGTAATTCCCATCGAAACAGTCGGAAGTAGATCACGAAATGACTTCCAGGAACACTTGGAATTCTCGCGACGCGACGGCCGGTAGAACGTGTAGAATTTTCACTAAAAGATACGTTGTGAAACTGAACATTTTGTGTGCGACAGTTTACGAAAACGTTGAGTTTCATAAGAAATTGCTCGAGAGCGATTCCGAAAGTGAAAGTCGCGAATGAGAATTGCCTGACAGGGGCGCGAGAACCATAATCTCGACGGAACTTCGCGAATGTGTGCTCGGTTCGGCTGCGAATCGCGAGATTCCCGTTCCTAATTGAGAAACTTCGTTTTTTTTCCAGCAGGCACAGCGACGCTTCAAAAGGCTCTAATTAGGGAACTCGTGCGCTTTTTTTTTGGGGACCCTCGTATCTCGACTTCCCTCGTGTCGCCTTTATACTATACCTTTTTATATGTTGTATCCGGTAATTACGATAATTTCACTGGAAACTGTACACAGAATATGTTTCCGCGGATGTACATGTGAAACGAGAAAAACAGCGAGCCGTTGCCAGGCAAAGGGAAAGTTTCCAACGTGTAGTTCCCGGTCGACCGGATTTTACTTACAGAGCTGACGAATATTATTCCGAATTAAATAGCGGCCGTAATTGTGAACGCGCAAAGAATAATTTTTCATATATGCATTCGTATGATATATTAAAAAAAAAAAGAACTAATAATTCAACAAAGTTTCAGACTACACGAACTTGCAACCCGCCGAACAAAAAGCACAATGATAATAATAAATGTTCGCGTGTTACACCGTAGCTGTTAATTTCAGTCTCGCTTTTAACCGTGAAAAAAATATTCCTTCGACAAATTTAGCGACCATATCAATTTCTACATTTTAGTAAGTATAAACAAGTAAATAATCATCGATAGAACCGAATCTAATCCAATTATCGATTTACTTATGTTCCGTGAACTTTACTCTGCTAATTTTAGTTGCTTTCGATTATCGAGGAACTAACTTTATTCTTTTAACCTTTCGAGGACCGTGGGTATCGTCTGTACATGTACAGGGTGTCCCAAAAACATTGTACGCCCTTGAAAGAAGTTTTCTGTCTCGAACATGCAGCAAGAAGCGATAAAAAGGCCTTCGTGCAGACACAGTGTCGCCAGATCGAGACACTCGCTCCGCCTTCCCCTTCCACGCGGCTATCCCCCACGCTTCGACCGGCCACGTGACTAATCCGGTACCGACGTAGAGGGGGAAACCCTTTCCCCTGAACTCTCGCGTTCCCTGCGACACCGAGCCCGACAGACCGATCGAACAACAACGTAATAATTACCCGAGACCGTTTCCTTCTTGATGTCGGCGTACTCATCGTTCACCGGGTAGCTGGGAATGGTCGAGTAACAGCTGATCTCCAAGTAGCCGTTCTCCCCGGCGTGCAACGCGGACACCTCGATCATCAGTTTCGCAGTCGCGGACATCAGCTGGTCCTTGTGACGGGTGTGCGGATAATGATTCACCAAAGTGATGTCTACCTAACGGGACAAACACAGAGACGACCGGCGGATAAGAATTTCGCGCGAAACTGGCCTTTCGCGTCGCGACGCGGCTGACAGTTAATTTCCTGGAGGCCCCCCTCCGCCGCCTACCCGGTGGCCACTCGATAACCGAGAGGCTCCTCCTTTGAGGGGATAGGGGGCGGGACTTTCACACTTTTATCGAGCACGACAAATCGCTCGCAAAATCGAAATTTCATTCTGCTACGAATGCGAAGAGATTTCGGAAAATTGGATAAAATGCGTTGTCCTTCATATTTACCTCCTTGCCGTTTATGAACCATGTCAAATGAGGAACTGGATGCGCAGCCGACGAGGTGCAATTCGCCTCTAGACTCTCGCCTACCACGTACATGCTTTTCTTGAACGTGATCTTCGGGTTCTCAGTCTGTGGTACTGTGCAATATAATACGCAGAAGATTTTTTCATTTTCTGTCAATCGATTAAAACTCGTACAACGTGTCTCGAAATGACAAGAATATTTCAAAGGAATAATACGTTTTATTAATAAATTAAAATGTCAGGTCATCTCGAGACACCGTTTACAAACGGGAAGCTCAATGAATGAGTTTCACTCGCAATTATTCGTTTAATTTCGTTCGAAATCAACGCGATAGAATTAAACCGGAACGATTAAAACGTTCGAAATATATTCGAACAAATGCTGGTCGTTGAACGACGTCGACATTGTCTCACGCCGCAAATAAATCTCGAATTATAACTCTCGTGTTGAATACGTGATTGTCGTCCGTTACCGCTGCGCGCTCGGCATATTTTCCCCTCCTCCCCCCCCCCCCCCCCGCCCGCCAACTATAAATTAAGTTAATGAATCTATTCTTTTCGCGCATTTAAGGCGAACGCACTCGCTCGAACGTATTTATGCGGCGGACCGACGCGACGCGATGGCATTTTCACGCTCGAACGCCGCATTATAATTGCAAAGACATCGTGTTTTATCGCGATTTTGTTTCCGCGGTACGGTCGGTACAGATTGCATAATTAATTGATCACGAAAAAGCAGCGAGAAAGGGGATGGGGACTGGGCACATTTATTGCTCGAACCCTTTCGCAGAGCAATCGGCTAAAACGAAAGAAAATGTTTCCCCTCTCCGTCCGAACGGTGAATTTTAATTGGACGTTCGGAATATCATTCGCAAATGTTCGAGAGCATGCATTTTTTGTTTTTTTTTTTTGTTTTTGTTCGCATAACGAAAGAAAAACACAGAGAGATTTCGGTTATTTTTCAGCGTCCATCAATATTCGCGCATCGATACTCCCGTACAAAAACTCGACTTCCGACGATAAATTCATTTTCATATCCAGAGGTTATTCGACGATTACAAATTGAAAGAGTTATTGTTCTCAACTGTTGCGCGCGTTGTTTCATCGGTTCGGAATAGCGAATATCACATCGGCGGATATACATAAATACGTGTATTTTATTATTTTACTCGTAGAAATCCCTCAACAGACGACAGTGATTTTTCTTTCGATTCTGGTGTACGCGCGAACCGCTACGAAAAACGAGGATTCGCATAAATGTCCGCGGATGAATAACGAGCTTCCACGATTTATCACGGAATTCCCCTGACCGTTGAATCACGCTAGTTACATTGCGAGATATATCCGTTTTTATAACTTTCTTTTAAAGATACACTTCCATGTCGGTTCACGTGGTAATCTATAGGATGGGAAAGTGAAATATATGTATACGCGTGTCTTTATTAACCGTCATACGTTCCTCAGGGTGAAAGTTCACCCGTTTACTGTCTTTACATACTGTAAAATTACTGACCCTTTTATGTCTATGTTGTAAGATGTATTTCCTTAAAATGTGACGTTATAAATGAAATTTGCTGATTTAACACGTGTAGAACGAAAATGGGTGAATTATTATTCTAGTCTGTTTTATGCAATTATTTGTGAGGCTCGTATAAGGGTTAAAAATTTTGTGGCGCAAGAATGCGCGACGGAACAGAGCAAAGGGTCGCTGACACTTACCAATAACTTTCATTTGAACGGGTTCGGAAGCCTCGGTATAAATAGGAGACGCCATCGAGACCTGACAGCAATACAAGCCGGACGCCTCGAAACGTACGTCCATTAGTTTGATTGTCGTGCCGTTTTCCAAGTACTGTAAACAAAATTGCGTTACGGTTTTAGACTTCGATTGTGCTCCGTCGATTACCTAACACCCCTTAAACAACACCCGCGAACGCGGCACGCTACTCTTTATTCATTCAGTCCCGTCGCGTCGCCATTGTTCCTCCGGCTTTATTATTGCCCAGCGCGTACGGACGGGAGAGCTTGAACGAGACGTATCGATCCCGCAGAAATGGATCAAACGACTGGCCTGATCCGCGTAGGTGTTCGCCGAAGTGGGGAAAACTGTTGTAGCCTTCTTCGGCTGATCGCGTAGGAGTGGTTCGACCCCCTATACACGTATATCCCCTTTCAACTGATCGACAGATAGAACCGGCCTCGGTGTGCACTCGAGAATCTTGATCGCTTTAATAGGTAGAACCTCGTTTATACGAACCAATTAATAGCGAACCGCATAGGCACGCGCTATAAGTAGTCTAGCCCTAACTGTCGCATCGCGCGACAGTAGAGGCGATACATTCTTGCCTCCTAGGAGTTAGCCCCCCACTTGCTGAAATAAATATTTTTAACAGTTGTGCTGAGTTTTGCTAAGTTTGCGCTAGATTGTGCTCGAATATTAAAATTATAATATAAAAAATAAGACTGAAAATTGAAAAAAAAACGATTTTTTGAGTAGCCCCCCACTTTTCGATTTTTTCAATTTTCTTTGTTGTGCTAAGATTGTGCTGAAGTATTACTTCAAAATAATAAGAAATAACGAAGATATGGTAAAAAATAGGTTTAGCCTGTAGCGACCTACAGTAAAGGTAACATTTGCTGTGCAAATGCTGGAGAGGTTTTAGGACTCGTGCTACAATAGAGGTTATTTTTGAGGAAACAGTCCTGCAGAGTAATTAAGACATCTGCTAGGGTTGCTATTAGGATTTTTTATTAACGACATTCTCAATAGCCGCGCGAAGAGTCATAAAACCTCGAGTTTCTAAAAGGCCCAAGTCGTCGGTACGGGAATCCCGCGAAGACGCTTAGGACCCGCTACCTGGTGTTGCACATGGTGCATCGAGGGTGTTGGGGCCTCGTAGAAATTTCGTTACAAGGACAACTCGTGCCCCGTTACCCTCGTGAATTTTCCCCTTCTTGGGAAACGTGCACGAGGGTGGGGAGTCAAATTATGTTTTCATTTTTTGTAACGTTAAGGAGACAAGCAGTCTCTTCCTAGCTCTGAGTTGAGCAGTAGTTCCGACAATAAACATATAGAGTCAAGATCGTGAAATTGTATCTTTATTTGAACACAGCACCTCCCAACAAGACATTGCACTCGGATTCTAATCATTAATTGGGATTTCTGGTCATCTGAGGGACATGATATCGCATATCTGAGTTGTGCTAGCCTAGTACAAGTCAGCACGACTTCCAATTTGCCCAGCACAACGATATAAAGGGCACTTTACTCTTGTACGAGGCCCTTTGCGCTTGGGTTTTATATCATTAATTGGGCTTTCTGGTCATCCGAGACACACGATATCGCATATCTGAGTTGTGCTAGCCTAGCACAAGTCAGCACGACTTCTAATTTTCCCAGCACAACGATATAAAGGGCACTTTACTCTTGTACGAGGCCCTTTTGGTAGGCCAGCACAACTCAGATATGCAATATCGTGTCTCTCGGACGACCAGAAAGCCCAATTAATGATTAGAATCCGAGGGCAATGTCTGAACCTATTTCTTACCATATCTTCGTTATTTCTTATTATTTTGAAGTAATATTTCAGCACAATCTTAGCACAACTTAGCACAACAAAGAAAATTGAAAAAATCGAAAGGTGGGGGGCTACTCAAAAAATCGTTTTTTTCAATTTTCTGTCTTATTTTTTATATTATAATTTTAATATTCGAGCACAATGTAGCGCAAACTTAGCACAACTCGGTAGAACTGTTAAAAATATTTATTTCAGCAAGTGGGGGGCTAACTTCTAGGAAGCTACATTCTTGTCGAATTAACAATCGAAATTCTTCCGTCGACGGGGGGGAAAGTTGCAACTAGCAGTGTGGAGAGGATTTTTAATAAAATCGGTGTCTCCTCGGTAGAAAAAAATCCCTCTGACCTAACCGGACCACCCCTAATAATGCTTCTTTCACCGATTCGTAGTTCTCGTAGGCGTTTACTGAACCCGCTTCGCTCCGCCGCCGCTGGAAAGAATTAACCTTTCGCTTTGAACTGAAAATTAAACCACCCACCCGCTATCAAAATGTTAAACCAACGGCGACCCGGTGTGTAAATTTGACGGGAATTAAAGTCGCGGTTTTGGATGCGACCGTTAGAATGTTTTTTACCTTACGTGGAATAATGTTGCCAACATTATTTTTTACTTTTTTTTTTAACAATGTGATTTCGAAATATTCTGGTCCGAATAATACCGCCGATCGGCCGAGTTCGTTGCATGTTGAAAAAATCAAGTTCCGACGGTTGCATGCGGCGCGTGGCCGCGCAAGAGATTACAAAAATCTGTGTCGTCACGCATGAACTTAATACGCACGAGATCGAGGCACGCAATTCTCTTTTTTTTTTTTAAATTGCTAATTGACAACCGAGGGCGATAAGGATTTCGAATTGGATTAACACTCGTTTCAATATTAATCGCACAGTACACGGAGCGATTATTATTGTCATCGAAGGTGCTCTCTCTCTTTCTCTCTCCCTCTCTCTCTCTGTCTCTCGAGCTTCTAGAGACCGAGCTTCGGGTTCAATGAATTTTTCGCCTCTAATTGCAGTTAGGTCGATGAGCACGAAGGACCCTCTTCCTGTAAAGAGAGTGCTAAAGCGAGGAGCACGAAAATTCTACGCCAAACAACTTTCACCGGTGCGGCTCGGCGCCTAGGTTCTCCAGGCAAGACTACTTGACCTGGATTATGTTGTTTGTCATCGTGATTGATTTATTTAAGGCCGAGGGCGAAAACTTCGGAGTCATCAAACGCCTCGCCTCGCTTCGCCTTGCAAACGGCACCGAACGAGGACCTCTCGACGAACGAGAATATATGTATATTCAATTAAAAACAGCCCGAGTTGCTGCGATTCACGTTCGATTAGCGCATTGACACGTTCACTGTCAACACCCTCAGTCGACCCTACAAGCAGAGTTCAAAATGGCATTCACGTTCAAATTTTTTCAATTTACGATTATTGACAATGTTAACATTAATATGTATGTAATGATATTTGGTCCCCTCAGGGATTCAAATTCATTTTACCAACTTCCCGCCCTTTTTACCACTCTTCACACTATCCGCCTTAATTTCCAATTTCACCAGGACCTACTTTTTATTAAGGCGGGTTCCGAACCACCTATTTTGCCAACAACACGTGAAACGCACCCAGAGGGCCACTTCCCGGCTTTTTACCGAGCGGTCACCCATCCAAGCGCCTTCCACGCCCCACGCTGTTTTACTTCGGTGATCGTACGAGAACCGGTATTTTCAGCGAGGCAATGGTCGTTGACAATGTTAACATTAAAAGAACATCTGTTTAATTAATGCATTATTTATACGATTTCACAGAAATTAAATTAATTTTTAAAGAAAAAATATATTTCCGTCTGATCTTCATTTGATAAGAGCCGCGATCCGGTAATAAATTATCGCATAAAATAACGAAGAAACGGAGGATGCATAATGCAGCAGTCGCACAACATGGTTTCACTATAAAACGGTCCGAGAATTGGAAACTCCGACAGCGTCGTGTTTTTCGCGAAGAGAAGCACAGGGAGTCCATGAGAGAGAGAGAGAGAAGCGTACGAAAATACGTCGGTGAATATTAAAAAGTTTGAAGATTCCCGAAACAAGCAACAATAAAACAGAATACAAATTAAAGGGGCGAAATCACCACCGGAAAATTACTGCACCCCCGAGACTATCTCGGAAAGTTATCGATGGTAAATATATACTTTAATTTGCGAAGTTGCATGGTTCCTTGCGTAAACTGATGTTGTGGAGATAACTTTTTACTGGCACTAAAATTTAAAGAAACGAGGGTTGCAGCCCCGGTGTATTACTGTATTTACAATCCTTCCGACAGTACGTAGCCGTGTGGGGAATACGTGTCAGTGAACGTACACGTACGTTACACTCGCAGTTTTAGCATGGGATAGAACCTATGCTCGCAGTTAGCATATTAGAAACATTAAACGCCCGTAACTCTTGAACCAGCGGATTCCTAACATTAAAACTTGGATTCTCGGCGTTTGCCTGTCGAGATCTGAAGAATCGAATTAAAAATGGTTAAAAATTTCGCGGCCCCTAAAGTGAAGTTTAACGGAAAAATGAAATACACAGCTTCTAGATTACTTCGATTATCATTGTAAAAAATTGCAGTTCTGGTTTTGAGAAACACAGTTACTACGTTATGCAGGATTTCAATGTATGTCGCGAGGAAAAAACAATATCTCGTTTGTCCCTTTGACCGATTTTTGCGGGTATCGGATGCACGGAGCGAAGGAAAAATCGTACTACTCTATTTGAAGAAATAGAAATATGTACGGTGGATATACATTCGCGGGGAGATAAGATGTGTCACGGAACCGCGTGCCGGTTTTTTTCTTTCCTTTTTTTATTATTAACGTTGCATGTTACGATGCCGCCTCGCGCACCCTCTCCTCCCCCCCTGATATTGTGTTCTGACTTCATACGCCTGACCACGTTAGCGTTACGCGCAATTTCAATTTCCCCGTAAACTCGTTCCGCTCGTTTGTGCGGTATCCTCCGTGAAAGGCGGGCTTGCTTATTCCCTTTAATGGAAACCGATGGTTCTTATCTGATTCTTTGTTAAAGGATGGTGCACGGTGTTCGGAAACTTTTTGCCGGTACTTCGGCCGGTCGGGAGAATTTTTTTTCATAATAAATTGATTGATCTCTCGATCCAGATGCGTTAGACCAGGGCTCGGATTTAGTTGATCGCGACGGCCAGTCTTCGAGGGCTACGCCTCCTTTACCCGGCCACGCGTCTCGCTCCCCGCGGCGACCGTAGTTCTCGAGGCAGCTCAGGCTCGTATAGCATAGACAATATTCGTGGCGCATTAGGGCGACACCTGTACCAATAGGTTTTCACATTACCGTTGAGGTACTATTGTCAATGCGTTTTTTTTTTATCAGTGGTATCCCCAGTAGGCCTATTCCACTATATCGCACAATAATTTCGGACAACAGCTGTAGAAAATCAATTAAAAAAATAAATTTAGGTAAACTTTTAAAGAGTTTTTACTTGTACTATCAAAATTTTATTAAAGGCTGGAAGAACTCGATTTTCGCGCACGTTTAGACGTGCCTGGCAAATTGTTAAGATCTACGGGAAGTTTAGACGTAACTGTTCGCATCGCAGATGCGAGCGAAGGATCACTTAAGGATGAGCGGTGTTCTGATTTAATGTAGCGCATTTTGGAAAATGAGCATTCGCAACAAATAAGGTGATCCGAACATTGAGAATATTCGGATCGCGAAATTTGTTATTTTTTTAATTTATTTTCTACAGCTGTTGTCCGAAATTGTTGTGCGACATAGTAGAATAGGCCTACTGGGGATACCAATGATAAAAAAAACGCATTGACATTAATACCTCAACGGTAATGTGGAAACCTATTGATACGGGTGTCGCCTAATGCGCCACGAATATTGTCTATGCTATACGAGCTTGAGCTGCCTCGAGAACCACGGAGGAACAAGGAGGTGTAGCCCTCGAAAACTGGCCGTCGCGATCAACTAAATCCGAGCCCTGCCTTAGACTGTACCAGAGGCGAAGAACCTTTTTACCATTAGAGGCCACTGTTACGCGGAAATTATTATAATTGTTACTTTGAAGGGGCTCACCAATAATTACAGCAGCGACGTAGAACGGGAAATTGTTACGATTTTTAATTTCAATAATAATGCAGGAACACTAGCGAGAGACACACGAACGATAAATGAGGTAGCAATCGTGCAGACAGTGAGTGGAGTTTAATTGCTGTTTAAAATACTTGGCCGTTCTGACGAACCGTTCGTTACGAACATTAAAAGCACTGGAAAAATTCTGAAGACACGGTTTTTATTTACCGCGTCGTTCGCAATTTCAAGAACTTCATAACGTACAGCATGACACAAGATTTATTTCAGAACGTTATTAGACAACTGGTCGGACAAGCAATATCGAACAATCTCCGGAGAGCTTAGACGATCTAAGCAAAGGCTAAGAAAAATACTCGTAAACACTTGTAAGGCGAGAGAACCAACGTCTGGAGATTGTCATGGCGTTAGAAAAATGTTTCTTCAGATCCGGATAATACATAATGAGAAGGAGACCGGCCGTTGTTGATCCAGCAACGCTAAATAATTGAGCCATCTTACGAGAAAGAAAGAAACGGGAGAATCAGAGGTAACGAAAAGGGATATCGGGAAGAGAAAAGCACTCGAAGACAGCAGCGGCGTAACGTTTGCTTGTTAAAACGAAGTTAAAATTGGATCGGTGTCGTAACCCGCATCAGGCCGCGAAGTTATTACTTCGCTGAGTAACAGAGGTTCTTCCGGATAGCGTGATATACGGTATAACGCGCGGATATAATGTGAAAAGTTTCGGAGCCAAACGTTATTTATATCGTGTACAGATCGAGACGCAACAATAATTTTATTTACCGAGGGCGGCTCTTCGTTCGTGTTTCATGGCTACCTCCGAAACGGTAATGGTTCACCGGCGCGGTATTATCGCCGCATGACATAGTAATATGTGTCGCGCAGGGAGGGAGGGGGGCCACCGGCGAACAGACGCGTTTAGCGGACGATAAAATATATGCGTCACTTTTTCTGGGTTAGCCCTGACGTTTCGGGCACAATGCGGCTTGTAACGAAAGGTAAATCGCGCGATGCACGAACCGCGCGTAACGTTGCGAACACGACAGAATGCGAGTTGAATCCACCACTCGATACCGTCCCCCTTTGTTCTCATTCTCTTCCTCCGCACGGCTCTCCGGAATATGTGCGCGCACGGGAAATAATGGGGGATCGTGCGAACCGTGCGGCATTGTCGCGCGCAAATTTCCTCTTTTTTTTCGGAACAATCGACGATCATCGTACGCCCGCTAATTTTTCGGCGTGCAGCTTTGAGACCGGGACACCGGGAAAATAATTATTCTTGCATACGACACACCCTGTACATGAAATGTCATTCTTTCGAACAATTCGACGAATCGAGGACGAGTCGGTGATTAGTCCGGATATTAGTCCGGGTTCATATTTCGATGACCTTGACCTCGAATTGCAAGGTCCACCTCCTTTTCGATTGCATCGTATTCGGCGCATCGTGAGGGTTTTTGTGAAACGTCGATTGATAGAAAATCCCTAGATCTCTCTCCTCTCTGTCTTGCATTTTTTGGTGTCACAGAATCCATTTCAAACGTATCCATGCTGAAAGAAAAAACGCGCACAGGCGCGCGAAGTCCGATATTTACATTTGCGGGATTCCCGAGTAGAATGGATCAGCTATTAGGCGTGCAAGTAGAACAATCAAACGGGCCAAGCGGTCAGTGATTTGATGGATCAGTGGAACAACCGAACGATCGATCAAACTCGCTCTCGGCGGGAGAATGTCATTTCGCGTGGAAGTGGAATAAGTTTGTTATTCGTCCGACATTGAAATGATCCAACATTCGTTTTAACCGCGCTCGCGGGTCTTCGGCCGGATCTGAAAATAAACTTTTCTGAAAATATTGAGTAAAATTTTGCGTATATCTATACATAGCAAAATTTTACTCGATATTTTCAGAAAAGTTTATTTTAGAGAGAGAGAGAGATATACAAAAATAGATCGATATAATTAACCGCTGGAGGATCTGAATAAAATAATCCGGTCACCGTTTCGTCAAATAAGTGGAAATATTTTTATGGACACCGCAGTTCGACCGTCAACTTATCAATCAATTATTTTCGGTTCGTGACGTGTACGATATTGGCCGGTGCGGTGCGCAACGAAAAATAATGGCTCGAACAACATAGACACGTACCACTGTTAGCGGGGCGAAACATTGATCGAGCGAACGCATAAAAAGTTGACGTTGCTCGACTGCTGGGAAAAGGAACGCATAGATACAACATTTCGCGCAAGTTATCCGTCCGGCCAGTAGAATATGAACGCGACTGATCAGACAGGTGGTGGCTCGAGCAGATCCCCCGGCCGACAAGGGGGGAACCGGGACGATAGATGACAGGATAGGTAAAATGAAATAGTAATTAGTCACGGCGGTGCCGCGTATCATTGACCCTACAAACAAGCGCAACGCGGAGGCGGCTGATCAGATAAGTAGAATGCAGCGGTAATGAGGGACTCGGCTACGGCGGAACGGTTACCTCTTTATCCAAATGAAACGAGACCTCGATCAAACGAACCGCGTCGATGGCGTCTCAGGTAAACAGACGAGCAATACGCAGACCGCCGGAGGAACGAGTAGCTAGTTAAAGCAGCTGGATATTTTTATAAAGCTACTGCTCGACTCTTTACGAACGCATACAGACAGACATGTGTACATTATTATTATTGTAAAACGTGCTAAAACAACTATGAACAGCAGTAGTAACTTTTTTTTTTATCAATAATTCATTAAGACAACACGCTGAGAAATAATATTTATAATTTTGCGGTGTCAAGTTCCAGATTGCGAACAAATAACACAGCAGTGAAAATTGCTTTCGACACGAAAAGGTTTCAACGATTTAAACGAGCACTACCCGGCGAATGCCTCGATCGAAAACACCGCCGCCGCCCGTCACCCGCCGCCGTCGTTTGTAAATTAAACGTTTAATCACCCGATATTACTCAAACAGATCGAACTTTAAAGGAGGCGCCCAGCAATTTACTCGGATCGTTTAAATTCCGGGCGCACGAACGGCCATCGAACTTTTCTGAATTATTAATACCGACGCGGCTCGATCTCTGCGATTCGGTCTGAAACACGGCGCGACAGCCCTCGTCCCTTCGATCTTTTTATGCGGCCGCAGGAATTCGCAGCCTGTTACGAAGCGTGCGAATTCGCTGCATGTATTATGATGGATGAGAAGTTCAATGGAAATGTGTTTATTTAATCCCGTTGAAAATAACATCAAACTTCTCTAATGGCTTTTCATTTTTCTCTCGGACAAATCCTCTCTCTTTCACCGCCGCTGCTACCGCAATCGCCCCTTTCCAACACCCCCGCATTCTCTTAGCATGTGTTCCAAATTCCCAGATTCGCCCCAACATATTTCGCATTGTCCGCCCTAACTCCCTTGCCACGCTATCCGCTCCATCTCTCCGCCGTTCCACATCCCGCTCATGCCAATAATCACTGACTTCCATCTCTGTCTTCTTTTCTTAAATATGTTCCGCTACGCTCGCTGCCAGGGCCCGCTCTAGCGGTTACGACGCCCCGGACAGAAAAACAAATTGTCGCCCCTTAAGAATTTATATATATTCTTTAAATAAAGGCACATATTTTTTATTTTTAATAAAAATCAAATCATTTCATTTAAATTTTAATAAAAGCATATGTTTAGAAAGAAACATATAACATAACATAACATTGATAATCAAGTAGTACAAAACAGTAGAAATTAATTAAGAAATATCTGTAGCTAGCCACAAATCTTAACCATATAATTTTTTATATTTTTAAATGCTATTGAAAATGTGTATTATTGCACAAACAATCAAAATGCCATTATTTTTAAAATAAAAAAAGTTAACATCAACTACGGTAAAATCACAAAAAACTTATTTTTCTTACTTTCAATTCTGCAAACTTTTTTATTATATCTGTTAAATTTATTTGATCAGCAATTTCATGCTCAACTGCTAAAATGGCCAAACCATTAAGACGATTTTGTGTAGTAGTCGTATCGTTAGCAATATTCTTAAAGCAATAGTGAGGTTTCGAGGAAAATTTAACTTTGTAATTAAGCTCGGTACATTTCTAAGGCTTTCTTTTTTGCCCGAAAGCGCAGATACTGCTGAAATTTCCTCTGCTAATTCTACCCCATTATGTCAACAGAATCACCATCAGTTAAAATACATTCTAAATTCTTACAGTGTTTTAGTAGCATTTCTTTGGACATGGTATTTATGATACCATGTATATAGATATATATAATAATAGCAATTATATAGATGACACATGTAAATTTAATAGTTCAATATAAGAGACGTGATGTCGTGCACTGCACGGACAAAAGACGCGTGGTAAATCAGAAGAAACAATAGACGCATAAAGTATGTGTGACACATTCTGGGACCGTCAAAACAATGTAAATACGAAAAATCGAAAAAATCGATGTGTGAAATTTTCTATTAATTAGATATTTAAAACATCAATATTTTTCTCACACTTGCAGCCAAAATGGCGCCCCTAAATTTTGGCGACCCGGGCAAGTCGCTGCGACGTAACAGTGTTGCAGCGTGTATAAAAGCGAAATCCTATTTTCTCCGTATGTTTTCTTTTCTGTTCAAGTCTCTCGACGAGTTGGTATCCGTAAATATTTTAAGCGCGAACCACCATTAAAAATCACGCATTCAACATCTGGACGCAAATTAAATTGCATCAATGTTCCCATCAGCCGACTCGTCCACCCGCGGACACGCTCTCGTTGCAAATCACAGCGAACTGTAAAACTTGGCTTTGTTAATAAAAGCCTCGAGAGTATCGGGACGCTCGAAGCCGACAGCGCGGACGATTTAAATATCGCCTCGTTTTTCCAGCCGCGCGTATACATATATGCATGCATGTACGTATATCGATGTTCCGTACGTATTATCGGAGAAGGAATAAAAACGGAATTGATTGCCGGCGGGGTAATGCGACGCACGGGCGTGCAAGAGAAACACGCGGCGGCGGGCCGGTTATGAACTTCGTTATAATACGTTTCAACACATCGTAAAAAGTTTTTCGTACGATATGAAACATGAATACGTGGAACCGAGGCGGTGCGGCGCGGCGCGCTTGATTCGAGCACGCGACTATTCCGCGACGGAATCGTTGTACACGGGTGGTTGCCCGATACGAATTACTTTTTCGTGTTTAATGTTCGTAACGTACGGGAAACTCGTAACGGTTTAACGACCCGCCGTTCAAGATATACAATTATTATTGTTGTTGTTGTTGTTGTTATGCACCTTGCTACCGGGGCTAATCTGTTAACCTCGCGGCACTCGTCGCGTGGATGACACGTGCTCCACGCGCACGTCCTCATGTTTCTTTCTACGGATATCGATACTGTTTTTTTTTATATTTCACTGATGGCTCTTTAGGCCCGCTACACACATCCGTTGTTTTAACGGGCGGCGACGTGTACAACACTGATACGCGATAATGTAAAGACGATCGTATATACGATTGCGGCGACGCAAGATCGACGTGCGACCCCGTAATTACGGTTCAAACAAATGTGCAGCGTCTAATTCAATTTCGGCAACGGACGGTCGCCACACGTTAAAACAACGGATGTGTGTAGCGGGCCTTAACCCCTTGCAGTATTTTAACGAATTAAACTCGTGATGAAGATTTTAAACAAAGTCTAACAAATACGAATGTTACAATTTTCTGTTTGGATGAAATAAGATTTGATTTGTTTGCAATCAATATTTCAGCATTAAAATACACGTGGCAATACGGAAAATACGTATTTTCTTTTCTCTTCTACGACATTTCTGGTGATGAAGACGTTTTAACACGTTGACTGCCATGTCACCCATATGTGGGTGACGGAACTATTTGTCCAAGTTTTAAAATGAATTTTTACGCTAATATATTAATCGTACCAAATTTTATTAGGATCTGTAAAATGTTAGAAAGTTGGAGGACTACTCCATGTCATACATATAATTTTTTTCAATTTTTATTTCATTAAATAACCTACATTGATTTGACGGAATTTTTTAGGTTTCTAGTTTGGCAGTCAAAGTGTTAATCACTGTAACCATAAACAAAATGGTACGGCAAGGGGTTAATCTCGATTCGAAACTCCGAAATAGTATTCTCCGGGACAGGAACAAAACTGCCCTCAAAAGCAACACCTATCGCGATTTGTATAAATCGAGAGAAAGAATGAAATTTTATCTTACTTCTGTTACGGATAAAAACATCTTATAAATTTTCCTAAACGTGGCGGACTACAGGTACGGTGAAAGAGTCAATGTCTGAATAATTTACAGAAATATGTAGGTTAACGCGGGCTCTCGTAGACTCCGGCGCGTTATCAACGGAGAAACCAAAGGCTCCGTCACCGCCATTTGCAACCTGCAAATTAACTTTTGCTACTTTTAGGGAGACACTTGGACTCCGAGAGTGTCGCCGAGAAAGATGGTTCCGCGAGAGTCCCCCGAACTCCTCGTCGCGGGTGCAACACGATGTGAAAAAGGTTTCGAGCGTTCGCATTGCACGCTGCTGCAAAAATGCATTTTTCGCAGTTAAATGTGCTATCGGACGCTCCTTTGAGATGCGACCCTTCTTACCGCGTTCCAGATCGCGACCAATTCGGCCGCTGACGCGACGCAAGCTTCGCGACTGATCCTATTCACATCGGTAACATTTATTCTGTACGTTGTGCTTTCCCGTGAATGCAAACAACGCTATTCATTCGTTGAGAATGTTTTCTCACGCGGCGGACATTGTCTCGTTGAAAAGGTCTCACCGGGGATATCGAAATATTTTATATCTCACGCGAAAGCCGTGAATATTCGGATACTCGTGGACAATGATACGTCTCGGCCCCGGAATAATCCCGGCGCTCTCGTTGAAACAAGATTCCACGCGTTCTCTTCCGAACCGGAAGCAGATTGCAAATTGAATCTGCCCCCGCGAGATATCGAGACATCGGAAGAACCTCGTTTCGGCATTTGCAAATTCTATTCGAGCACACGTTCTATGTTCGATCGAAGCAACGCAGCGATTCTCATTATTTTTCTTCTTTTTTTCGCTCGTTACAGTGTCCGATGCTTTGTTCCGGTGACAAAAAAAAATATAGTTCTCAATTTTGGACGGTGCGTGGTATAACTTTTCCGCTGGAATACTAAATTTCCGATTATTGTACCGGGTCCGGAAAAAATGTTCGTGCACGTCGGCGCGGCGAGTGAAATCGTTAAACGCGACGACGCGACGCGACGTGACGATCGTTTGAAAGGTGTGTAATTAAAACAGACCACGGTGATTCTGTGTGCGTTAATTGCGAGCTCACCTCCATGTTCGCGCCTTCTACCCGCTGTTCGACGAACGGCGGTTTTCTATCCTTTATGTACTGTAGTATCTTCTTGTCGTCTTTCATGAATTCCACTTTGTGCAACAAATCGTCCGGTACATTATGGTTGCAGTGCAGAGCGGTCGTGCTGCCATACGTCACGTAGGACTGCGCCATCAATTGCACCTGTACCGTGGACGTCATCGTGGAAGTTGCATCTGAAACCCACCGATAATGATATTCTGTTTAACAACTTGCTTTTGCCCATCAGAGTCTTCGCGTTACTCTGTACAGTCGTTCCGGAAAGTGTCCGATTCTCGATATTGATAGTTTCATTGGGAAAAAAAAAATATTATGCAATAATAAATTTGTCGTCCTCTGGTCCCTGTGACTCTTGGCCTTGAAATTCAAGGTCAAAGTTAATTTCGCGACGTATAATTTCTATACACTCTCTGGCTCGAGAGATATAACTTGGATCGTCAAACGACCTCAAGGGAACCGGCCTTTCCAAGGAACTCGAACATTTTTGTGTCAGCCTGTAGAAATTGCAACGACGCGTGGTTCCCGCGAACAAACAGTCGGAGCGCACCGCGGGAAACAACGTTGCAAACCTCCTATTTACGTTGCGCCGCATTTCATTATAACGCATTGAACATTGAGGGAACAACCAGCATTAAACGGAATAGTAATTTAAAACGCTGGGAACACGACTCGTCGCTGGTCCGCAAAGGGCATATACACGCATACGATACGGGAAGATAATGATGCACTGTATTGAAATAAACTCTCCTTTCTGAATTAATGCGATTCACGTCCGTCTGCTTGGTCCCGCTCTTTAAACGAGGAATCGCGAGTCCACGGTTGAATAACGCCGGTTCCACGGAGATAACGAAGCGAGAGAACATGCAATTTTTTTTTTGTCGGTAGAGAAACCGCCATAGAATTCGGAATATTCGCGAGAAATAGGCGAATCCGAACGGAAAATTCTTTCGGGAGGGGAGGAAAAAAAAAGCAAAAGAAATTCGCGGGCTGAATTTGTTTCGTTGATTCGACCCCGCGAAAGTAACGACGAATCTCCAGTTGCGCGATTAAAATATCATCAACGTTTTTTCGAATGAGGTTTGAACAATAACGGGAAAATTACGCGGACATTTCGTGTAACCCCGTTCCGCCTGCGAAATTTGTTAATTAATTCATGTATCAAGATAAGCTCCATCTGTTGACGCGACGGCAGCATAAACAGACCGTTAAATACATACCGACGTCACAGGATACCGTATTCACTTTAATTCGAATAACCAATGAATCAATTAATTAAGATACTTAACGAATACGCGTGGATTATATATAACGAGCGTGTTCTGTTTGTATACGTTCCGTCGTATTCAGCTCAATTTGCTGAATAATTTTAATTAGATTGCGTCACAACTGTTCGCCGAACAAGGCCGTGGCTTTGAAACATATTACGTATACAGGGTGTTCGAGAAGAAATCTCGTTGCATAACCGATCTATACCATCGGTAAAAACTGTCAAGAATAAAATATATAAATGTAATCGCTTCGATTGAAAATATCCGACGAACGTTTCTTAATGCGTGTTACACGCGCGCCAAACACCGGAAAGTGTCTCGTAGAATATTCGAGGAATCTCGATAAATCGATTGAATATTTCACGCGGGCGATTTCGACGGGGAGTTCGATAACAAATTAAAATTCAGCAAGAGAGGTCGGATAAAGTTAAAATAAGTGTGAAAACTGGGCCGAGCAAGTAGAACAAGACAGAGTTTCGCCGTTGAAGCAAACACGTTATCTCCCCGTTCGTTCTGTCTTGATAAATTCAACGTTGTCTTCGATGGTGTATCGCATAAGCTATGAGAAGCATGCTGCGCTCTGATTTGCATAGATAAATAACTGTATCAAACGCGACCGACTCGAATGAAAAATTAATCTCGGGGAGAAGTTTCGCCAGAAATGTTCAGCGAACCTCCGACGGATTTGATATGAATAAGAATGACAAAATATTCCGTTTCCGTTCGCTTTTGGTTTCGTTATGATCTATATTCGAGGCGGGTGAGGGGGGACGTTTGCGAATTATAATGCGCAGTCGCGTCGAGATTAAATAGTCGACTAATTCAGCTGTAATTATTGCATACACACCCTCGCAATCTAGTGCGTTAGCGTCTATTAATGCGACGAATTTCTAGCCGGGGAAACTGGGTCGCCTAGGACGATCAACGTTTACGTGTCAGTTCGCTGCGCTCCTGGAGATCCGTATTATTTTAGTTAACCACCGTTCCTTTATAATGAATTAATTCATGGCAGAGAGGTCAACAGGAAATTAAATTATTCCAGGATTGCTCCTAAACATCTGTGTCACGCTACACGGACTGTATACGGTTCTTCCGTAGATTGATTTTTTCGAGTCTCGCACGCTAAAATAATGATAATAAAAAATTAACAATTGGCCGTCGGTTTCTCGCGTGACGCGCGATCAAAGTGGAATTGAATAAAAGTTCTACTGAATTATGTCGAATTTTGTGTTCCAGCATTTTTTCAAAATTTTCAGATGCCTTCGATGCGTAAAGATCCGCTGGTAATTCGTTAGCATCTACGTGTCTAAAAAAAAAACGTGGGATCAAAGATGACTGGACGCCATTCACCCTTTGGAAGATTTATGATAGGTTTTCAGTGATCTCGCAAGAGCATAAATCGGACTGGACGACTAGCGACCACGTTGGATCGTCCTGTCTCTTTTTTATCTATAAAAAAAATTAATGTAAAAATAAACGGCAACGAACAAACAAATAGAACGGAAACATAATTGCTGTTGACTCTTTTATGTCGCGCCTACTTTCACGTTAGAACAAGTATGTTAGAACAAACTTTCAGACTAAACCTTTCTGCGCGTCGAGCATTCATTACCCCATTATAATTACTGGGTTGAAACTCGCCTGCGGAACTTTAAACGAAACTTTTCAAGTTGTCAGAGGCAATAATTTCTTCCGTATTTCCGAAAAGTTTCGCAGCCGAGGTGTTCAATAACTTTGATGGCAATGGATCTGAATGAAAGGCGCAGAGAATTTAATTAACTGTAAGTGACGTGTTAATAATACCGCGCCGACGTTCTTACGTACGCTGCATGCATAAATCACGAATTTCCATGATCGATTCCCTTTAAAACGAATGCATACATGTATATATGACAAGCTTTTTCCACATTTTTACTCCTTTTTCTGTTTCGAGGGGAAAAAGTCGGAGAATACTTTCAGAGAGGTAGCAAAAAGAGGGAGCAAAAACTAATGGCCACACTCTATCTAAAGAACTCTAGAGGAAAATGTAAAAGTCTGAAAGAATATGCCGTAAATACCGGTCGAGTGTGAATGAGAGGGAGTGCACGACGTGTAGACATAAGTGTGGGAGATAGCGTCTAATAAGAGAACGTCATACGGTTCGCAAAAACAGTAAATTCTTCTGGATAGCGGAATCGATATCTCGACACAGTCTTCGCGATAATTCGTTCAAACGAATGTCCGCGTACAAATGAATTCTCTCCAAACTGTTAAGTTAATCCTTTGCGGTCGTATTAATCAGTATGGTTCTTTGCTATGATGGCTGAGAGTGGACCGCAAAGGGTTAATTAACATTAGTAATCTTCCTGAATGTTTAAAGTCTTTCGAACAATCTGTACGTGTAAGAGCGATCGAAAGATACGCGAGAGTCAAGTCCATTTTCGGGCTCCGAAGCTCCGAGCTTTCCTTGCGAGACAAAAATTGGAAAAGGTGTCGACCGAGCCTGCAACTTTTCCGTGCTTGATATCGTCTCGATTTAGCGCTATCGGGCGTGGGGAGCGTCTATTAAATCGAGGATTCCTGGGCTGAAAACTAGGTCGTCTAGGACGATCAACGTTTTCGTGTCAAGCTTCCGTGTTAATTCGATTGGAGGTAGCCGGGCCGATTAATCGGGCCACGCACGGTCCCCGGAACGCCTCGCGGTACAACAGGGTTTCTCGTACGACCCCGTGTTGTCAAAAATATACGGCGTGGCTAATGAAACCGTACGGAAGAATGGAGTGGTTTCGGTCGGCCGTGTAACTACTTGTGGCAGTACCCTGTTGCTGGGAGGTGTTACTGTATCGATCACCGAAAGCGCGTGTTGCCAACACGCGCGCAACGCTGAGCCCCGTTCCAGGTTTTCGATACCTTCCAAAAAACACCATAGTCTCGAGGCGTACACAATGGTAAATCGTAGATGTGAAATCGTCCCGCGCGCGTCGACCCACCTCTCTACACCTCGGCTGAATCGGTTTCCATCTTCGCTCGAAATCGCTCGGCGTCGACGGCGGTACGTGGAAAAAGAAAGATTAAAGGTCGCACGATAAACCAAGGAAAATGAAACGAAACGATAATCGTTTTCTTCTACTTACGTAAGGGAGAACGCCTGGTCGTTCGTTTCTCGAGAAAATAAAGTACGTCGGGATACGTGGAAATAATAAAAAAAAAAGAAAAGTACGATTTTATTCAAATATACAAAACTAGAGGTGAAAGGAAAATTGAATTTGTATCATCATCGCTGCGTAGTTACCAAGTTGCATCTGTGCGTGTGTGTAGCTACAACGTGCGAAAATAAAATTCCTAATTCAGGCTCGGTACTCGTCGGAAAACTGCGGTAGCACTCTTTAAACGGATTACGTGTTCCCATAAAAAAAAATTGTATGTGTACATACAACAACTGGAAACGAGATAAAAATAAAATCATATCAATTGAATGTGTATACATATATATACATAAAAAAATGTTTAACAGTCGCTGAAATAGAAAAATCGTTGAATAACACTCGGTAGGAAAGAACCGCGAAAAATTATTAATGTCCGACTTCGAAGACGGAATTTCGACCGAGCTTCAGCTGTTCGCGGAAGATTGTTCGACGAATAAACCCGGAACACGTATTTCTCGATCGCAACGGCCGCTTATTTTCGACGTAACTGGTCCCGGGGTGAGCTTCCTTTGCATTTCCGTCGACCGACGTTGTGCATTTCGGCATGAAAAGCTTTTTCATCCGGTCTCTTTTTTTTATCAATGAAGTAGCCAGCAGCCGTTGCCGATGGCCTTTCATTCAAATCACGACGCACACGTACACACCAGTTTTACAACGGAACCACTTTTATACGGCGAAACGGAAACGCGACGAACCCGTGGCCGATAAGCATTTTTATCAAGATCGAACGTACGTTTCGAGGGAAAGTTCGCCGGGCGATACCGAACAATCGTGGACGTACGCGTATAAACCCGCGAATAGAAAAGAATATCGGTTGACGTTCTCTGTTCGGTCGTGTGTCTGCGAGTAAAATGAACTGGCCGGGGTTGGGTGTTTACGATTGCGAAGGGGGCGACTTACATGAAAATAATTGGAAAATATATACGAGTACGATTTTTCCCCAGTGCGCTGGCCGGTGCGACATTGCCGTACGAATTCGTCGCGACGTCTCTACGGAACTGTTATCTCGTCTCTACTCTACTGGAATTACAGAAAAAAAACGTGCTTCTATTTTGTACAGTGACGTGCCTTTAAACTACACAACTTCGAGCCGAGTCGGCGCTACAACTGACCAAGCTTTTCGATCGTTCCGACCCGACCAACTCCCATAGAATACGAAACATAGAGTGCGGAGGCTCGCTTGTCTTCCGGTTTATCGGACGATCTTCGAAATCGGATTTGCTAATGAGTCCGCCATGAAATAAACGATGCCGAGCCGTGCACCTACTCGATATCGAATTCTGATGCGTTTACGATACACCGCGATCATTTTCACACGCATTATTTCGGACAATGCGACAGCTCGACGCGTTTTCTCGTATATGCAATTTTTACAGTCTCTTTTTTTTATTTGTCGAGAAACAATTTTGGACTTTTTCTCATCGAACACAGAAAATTACAAAATTTTGTGGTTCCCCTAAATACACTCTGATTCTTTTTTAATGAAATAATTTTACGAAAAATGTATGACCTGACTTTTTAAAATAACATTCGATTGAATACTTGAATAGCGATTCTTATACAGTATAACGAAAAAAAATTGTTGTTTTACATTTTTTATTTATTTAAAACATTGTAAATAACATCTGGACCGTGAAGGACGTATTTTTTAGTACGTGTAAGGTATACCTTCCGCACGATCATACATTTTAGACATTTATTGTTTTCATTTGTAAAAAATATGAAATGTATTTACATAAGTGACAACTATGTAGGTACACGGTGCGAGTGCAGCTGTTTCATAGGTTGTAAGGTCGACGCGTTCGCATAAGCACGTAACCTGTCTGTATGGATTGAGCCTAAATAGAATGAGATACGCATGAATTTACGATATTAAAAAAGGCCGAGACAACAGCAAACATGGAAGGACACGACGAAGATGATTTGGAAGATCTGAATTCGACTGTCTGTACTCTTCCGCCAAACGTACAGACTGTTATCGAACAGGTTAGGATTCTGACAAAGCTATCAAATTGTTTACAACTGTCATCTGAACGATACTTTACATATTTTTGTCGGCTACGATGTTTTCGCAGTCCTATCAAGTTTTACCAAGGTTTTTGTAATAAAATTAAATCACACATACTGTCACAGTTTAATTTATTGAATTTGACAGCTGTCAATTATAGTTGTCATGTAATACTTCCAAAATTTTGCATATGAAATATTTACGTCTCTTTTGTACTATTTTAGGTTCTACCTAGTACCGATCCGTTGGACCAACCAAACTTTAATGTAGTAGACTACATAAATTCGCTGTTCCCGACAGAACAGTCTTTGTCGAACATAGATGATGTAGTAAATAATATGGAATTAAAGATACGTACCATCGACAAAGAGATACGCTCCGTGGTACGTGGTCAAACAAACGTGGGACAAGATGGGAGAGCAGCATTGGAGGATGCACAGAAAGTCATAAAACAATTATTTGTACATATCAAGGACATAAAAGATAAAGCAGAACAATCTGAAGTAGTGGTTAAGGAAATAACAAGGGATATTAAACAAATGGATTTTGCCAAAAGAAATCTCACTGCCTCTATCACTGCTTTGAACCACTTGCACATGCTTGTAGAAGGTGTAGATTCTTTAAAGTATAGTATCTTGACTTCTATCGTAAACTTTTACTATATTCGTTATAACTAGACAGATTAAATATTCTATCGCACGTCTATTTCCTCAGAGCGTTAACAGAAAGGAAACAGTACGGTGAAATTATCTTGCCACTGCAAGCTGTAATGGAAGTAATGCAGCATTTTAATAGTTACATGGATATACCACAAGTGAAACAGTTATCCGACGAAGTATGTAATATTTCAGTCACGAATATTCACTTTAGGAATCACTGTATGTTTTGCTAATCGACATTTCAACTTGCAGGTGCGTCAAATACAAGTTGAACTAGCCCAACAAATTACAGCAGACTTCAAGCAAGCATTTTCTGGTCAAAATCCAAAATATTTCAATCAATTAACAGAAGGCTGTTTGGTGTTGTCCATATTAGATCCTAAAGTCAAGTATGTACAATTGAGTATAATTCGAAGTACTATGCGAGTTCAAAGATAATTGTGATAATTCACCCTTTTTTTACAAGGAAGGATCTGCTTACCTGGTTTGTAGGTATACAACTGCAAGAATATGCACACTTGTTCGAGGAGAATCAAGACTTTGCTTGGCTGGATAAAATAGATCGGCGATATGCGTGGATAAAGAAGCATTTGCTTGACTTTGAATCAAAATTCGGGACCATCTTTCCACAAGACTGGGAGATCTCGGAACGAATTGCTGCGCAATTTTGTAACGTTACGCGCGAAGATCTGACAAAGTTAATGCACAAACGACGCTCGGAAATAGATGTGAAACTATTACTGTATGCGATTCAAAGAACGAGTAATTTTGAGTCACTATTAGCAAAAAGATTTAGTGGCATTACTTTGGAGAATATTGAAGTGGCAATTAAGAAGCCTGCTAATGCAGATGCTACGGATAAAGTTTCAACTAATCCATTTGAAATAAATGAACAGGTAAAGTATATTTAATTATATATCTTGCGGAATATCAATAAGAACATTGCATAATATATTAGGTGCAGAATGAAAAACCCAAGGCATCGCCATTTACCAATCTCATTGGAAGATGCTTCGAGCCATATCTAAGCATTTATATAGAAAGCTTGGATCGTAATCTAGCAGATTTAATGGAAAAATTTGTATCAGATTCCAAAACACAACCCCCTGGTGCCAGAGAATTCGAAGGTATTGAGGGGCCAAGTAGCGTTCTATCATCTTGTGCAGATTTGTTTGTGTTTTACAAAAAGTGTATGCTGCAATGTACACAACTTAGTACTGGCTTGATTATGTTGAGTCTGTCTGAAACGTTTCAGAAATATCTGCGAGAGTATGCTCTTAAAATACTTCAAAATAATTTACCTAAGTAAGTAACAGGCATACTAAAAATACTATTTAATACCATTATTCGATGGAGTTTGATTTTATATGATCTGTTATAGAATTGGAGGTAGTGCGGGCCTTGCTACAAGCATGAGTAGCATAACTCGAGATTTCCGAGATCTCTCAACATCTGGTTTTATACAAAATTTTCAAAGTTTTTTAAAAGAAGGTGAAACTACTAGATTTAGCAAAGAAGAACAATCACGTATATGCTGGTAAAAATTTTTTCACTGATATGATTGTCACTAGGTGGGCAATTAAAAGAAAATATATTATTTGTGTGTGTTACAGCGTATTAACAACAGCTGAATATTGCTCGGAAACAACAAAACAATTGGAAGAAAAATTGCGAGAAAAGACGGATAAATGTTTTGCTGAAAAAATTAATTTATCTCAAGAACAAGATATTTTTCACAAGTATATATTCCATATTATTTAATGACCGTTCACTACTTTTTCTTTTATTAAAAATTGAATAACTTTCTTTCAGTGTCATATCAAATTGTATCCAATTATTAGTTCAAGATCTAGAGTCAGCATGTGAATCTGCATTGACTGCGATGACCAAGGTATGCAAATTATACGACTATATTCTACTATTTCAGTTTTTACATTTATAATATTTATTATATTAGGTTCAGTGGAGCGCAATAGAAGTTGTTGGTGACCAGAGCAATTATGTTAATACTATTGTAACACACCTTCGACAAACAATACCCACTATCAGAGATAGATTGTCTGCATGCAGAAAGTATTTTACTTATCTCTGTGTGAATTTTGCAAGGTAATAGGCACTTCATTTTTGTTATAATTATTTTAATACGCTAATGATCTTTTTATTTTTCTGTAGCTCATTTATAATAAAATTAGTGCAACAGCTGTATAAATGCAAACCTTTAAATACCATGGGTGCTGAACAATTACTGCTAGATGTGATTGTGTTGAAAACTGCTCTCTTGGATCTTCCAACAACAGGTTATCAAGATCAAAGAAAACCACCAGCGGCATATACCAAGGTAACGTTCATTACTATCAGTATACCTATGACTATAATAATTTGTTCTTTATTGTGATCAGGTAGTTGTAAAAGGTATGGCGAGCGCTGAAATGATACTCAAAATTGTAATGTCGCCAATTGAATCTCCAAAGGATTTTGTAAAACAATGTAGACTGCGTTTTCAGGATCTAGAGGCACAAGAATTTAAGAAAATCCTAGATATGAAAGTAAATAATCTAATTCTACTTCTTAATTGATATAACTTGTACTTAACATATCATGACTCTAAATTATTTATAGGGTTTGAAGAAAACGGAGCAAGCTTTACTAGTTGAACAATTCAAACAACCTGAAAATGCGGTATCCTCGCATGACGCGAAGAGTCACGTTATTCAGGATAGTCCAGAACACGAAGCTGGACGAATAAAAAAACTAGAAAAATTAATAAAGAAAAGAATATAAGCATTTTTAAATAGTAAGTCTTATATTAAATTGTACATATTGAATTGAAATATATCTATATAAAATTTGAATATTTGTCAAGTATCATATACCTTATATTCTATTTTAACACTTATTAAAATTATTTAAAGGTCATGTGCCATTTACAACACAAACGATCTGTTTTTTATTCTTTATTGTTGTACATTGTAAACAAACCCCCATTAACAGGATGATGTTAACCCTGTTTCTGCGCAAGTTCTTTCGCCTTAGCTTTCTCTAGCTTAGCTATCCTAGCAGCAGATTTGCTGCCCAAAAGACCACCACCCCAGTGACGTCTGATTTCATCGTATCTTTCATTGAAGTTTACCTTCACAGCTTCGACCAGTTTAGCGAAGTTGGCCCTATCACCGGAATCCACCTGTAAACGCAAAAAACATGTTATAGAAAAATTGATGACATTTTAAACACAAAAATATTAATAAGAATACGTCAGGTAAATATTAAATATGCATATCACGAATATTATCATTGGATTGGCTCTATTTATGTTCATCATTTGCGATGTAGGTAAATAAATAAAATAAAAGTAATGTTTGACCATGGAATTGTTATTATTATTCTTACCTGAGTTATAGCCACTGTAGCACAGGTTTTACGTCTGACAAGACGTCCTAAACGAGCTTTACCCTTTATAATGCAGTATGGTACACCCATTTTACGGCAGAGAGCAGGCAGGAAAAGAACAATCTGTAAATAAAAACAGTATGATAAACACCGTAAAATAAATTCCCAGAGCCGTATGATTACTTATATATTTTACTCAGTATGTCATATGTCATCTGTTAAATAATACTGATTATATCAAATATATTCTCAGGTGAAGAAATTCTGTTAACATCATTGTTAAAAACAAAACGGATAATAAGTTATTATCTTAATTGAAAGGAACACTCATTTACCTCGATCGGATCTACATCATGTGCAACCACAACAAGTTGAGCTTTCTTCTGTTCAACGAGCGTAGTGACTGTGTTTGTCCCACTGCGCAGTACATTGGGCTTCTTTGTCGGCGCGTCTTCCTTCTTGGCAACTTTTTGTTCTGCTTTAGCCTTCAGCCTCATTTTTTTCATTGCTGCAGATTCAGGCCTGTACTTCTCCATCATTTTGAATAACTGTGTTGCTGTAATAATTAAAAAAAGGTTAATGGTTACATTCGAATGGTTTCATTTAGTTCACTTATTATTCAACTACAAACCTGTTTGTTTGTCTAACGTTTGCGTGAACTGGTTGATTGGCGGTGGTACCTTCAACCTTTTCTGGAGTACAGCTCTTTGACGCTGGATACGAATGTATTTGGGCCATTTGACAAAACGACTGAGATCACGAGCGGGCTGAATGTCCTGTCCTACGTATCAAATTCAGCTGATTAGGATAGTGCAAAAACATTGTCAATCAACTGCACGTGTGAAGCAATGTTTTCTCACCGATTCCAAAATTCCGGGTGCGTTTCTCGAAGAGAGGATTGGTCTGTTTCTTGGGTTCAACTTTCTTCACTGCCAGTGGGGCAGCTGCCACCTTCTTCCCCACCTTCTTCTTCGGCTAAGTAACAAACAGATTTTTGTAAAGAGTGCTACTACTCGTGTATAGGTTAGCAAGGTTGTGGTTAATCACAGAATTAAAAAAAAAAACATTGTTTGTACACAATTCCGTGCACTCGTACGTTCGCAGTCCAGAAATACAATTTTATGCATAACAATTTATGAATCTCGCGAACGAGCACATATTCCACAGAAAGAAAACATATTTATTCCGTACGAATGCATCTCCAAGACATGCCGATTTTTAACCGTTCCGATTCATAACGGTAACATGGTTCCGCTCAGAAATATTATTTATATCCGGCAATGTAATAGATTTACCTTTTTTTGGACCATTGTTTTCAATGAAAACTTAACGGATCCTTTATATCGCAACGGATATAAAAGTTTGTACTTCGCTTAACACGACGCGAAGTACGGACGCCGAGAACGTAAAGAACGATTTTTCATGCAGCGCCACCACAGGCGACAACAGCGCCGCTTGACAAATATCGTCGCGGAGTAATTGTACCTAGATAGGAAGCTTAATAGCGATTCTTAAATCGTTTCAAAACGCCGTTCTTGAGAGTGCTCACGCCCGGGATTTTGGTGTTCCTATCTACTTTTTCCTGCATCATCTTTCAGCCTGGAACAGAACCTACGTAATTTTTAGCACGTCGTTTCGTTTCTATTTAGCCTGTAATATGAATCAGAACTATCTAACCCAGACCTGCAATCAGTTGTAGATAGTTCTGATCCACGCTGCAGGCTAAATAAAAATGAAACGCATTCCCTTCCGTGTTAAACATGACATGGATTCTGTTCCAGACTAAAAGATGATGCAGGTTCTGTTCCAGGCTAAAAGATGATGATCTCTTCTCTGTTATACCTGTCCCCACTGTACGACGATGGAATGTTGAAAATATGTTGAAAGCACGCATGCGTCGGTCGACCACGATTCAGGGGAGTGTAGCAGGGGCCGCGCGTGCGACCTACGCGCCTCCAGTTTAGACGATTTTCTGACGAGGGACGCGTAGGGCTCGAGCTGCGTCAGTATTTCGTAGTGTGTCGACGGTCCGTCTGCAATACATTCCTGTCATGAACGTTGCTGTCCGGTATTCTAAAGACTTTCGTTCGTCGGTGTGCTCGTGACGGTATGTGATCTGGCTGGTTAGTGATCGCCGACTTATCGTAGCATTTCCTATCGTCCATTCGTCGGTTCCGAGAGAAGCCTCACGTTTTCTATTAGAGCGTACGTTTAGAGACGTTAGCCACAGGTAACGACAGCATGCCAAGGGTGCTCTTATTCGTTTAATTGAAATATTAATTGTACTTGGAACGCGCCCATTCAACCCTCTCAGAACTAAATGGTGATCTCGACAGAGTCTGTCGGGTTGTTTCCACTGCACGTTGCAGCCGTCATCCGGCATTCTGTTCGAGCGTTTACACCGACGAAACTCGATGAACCATAGCATTTACGATCCGCTTGAATTTCTAATTAATAATTCGTACATTAATTCGAACGTAAACGAAAGATTTATTCTAAATAATTTTTCAAGTTTTCTAAATAATTGTACGGTTGCGTGTACTGCATAGCCGATGCGAGCGAGGGTGAATTGTGGTCGTAGAAATACATTTATAGTATCGTACCATTCAATCCGTAGTTAATGAAAAAATTAATCGCGCGGTACAGCCGGTATTTCACTTTAATTTCTGGAATTTCGTTTGCGCTAACTTACAATGTATAACTCAACATTGCTAATAATAGTTTTTCATGATACATACAAGGAAAACAATTTCACGTCGGCATTATTCACAATGAACAAGTCGTGATTCACTCCACGGATCGCCGCGCGTCATTATGCGAATTCTGAGGCCCTCGATTCCGGCCCCGGACTAACCAATGAGCAAAGTAAACACGTGACTAGGAAAAGGGGGTGGGGGCCATAAAAGGGGCATAAAAATTTTCCGAGTTTCGCACATTTTACAGCTTACGGCGGAACCCCATTTATCCGGCTTAGACGTGACCGGACCTGATCCGGACGACCGGAAATCCGGTTGACCCGAATGATCCGTTAAATACATTTCATGCATTTTATTTATTGCTAATATTACATGTATAAACGTTGAAGCGATTCTGTATAAATAAATCGTGAAAATTCGTTTATATTGTACATTCTAAAGAATATTTGATCTCTCGGAACGAAAAGATCGGCTCTTAACGAGTGGTAAAATATTACTGTCAGGTAGAGCGTTGGATCATCGGAGAAATGACGATCCGGAATATTTGCTGCATCGGTGCCGGGTACGTTGGCGGTCCTACTTGCAGTATTATCGCTTTGAAGTGTCCGCGGATCAAGGTGACCGTCGTGGACAAGAGCAAAGAGAGGATCGCCCAGTGGAATTCGGACAAGCTGCCGATTTACGAGCCCGGCCTGGACGACGTGGTCAGGATGTCCCGCGGGAAAAATTTGTTCTTCTCCACCGACATGCACACCGCGATCAAGGAGGCGGACCTGATATTCATTTCCGTGAACACGCCGACGAAAACGTTCGGCAACGGTAGAGGAAGGGCGGCAGATTTGAAGTATGTCGAGAGCGCAGCCAGAATGATCGCAGAAATTGCGACCGGTGACAAAATCGTTGTCGAGAAGAGCACCGTGCCGGTCAGAGCGGCCGAGAGCATTATGAACATTCTGCGTGCCAATCACAAACCAGGCGTCTCGTATCAGGTAACGTTGCAACCATGTTTATTTACTAGAATCAGTAACGACACTTTGAAAATACATTTTTAATGTCGCTGCGACAATTATGTGCTTAAGAAAGAACCCAAAAAAAAGTGTTTAACGAAAGAAAAAAAAATCATTCGGCGCAGGATTTGATCTCTTTTTTTTTTAATATGTTTATTGCAGGATAAATTTGTAGATTCTTATTATTACTAGTATTATCAAACATATAAAAAATACCACTCGCTATTGCTTTGTTATCTTAAATGCTCGCTCGCACGCGGAGCTCTTAGAATTACATTCTTTGGGCGGTGGTTAAAAAAAAAAACGCATAGGAACTATAGAAACTAGTTATTATTTAAGTGGAGGTGGGGAAAAAGAAAACCTTATCGCCTGCGCCAACTGAAACTGCCGTGCGCGGTGCTCGTACATATATCGAAACATACGGCACATAAAATATTTGATATTGCATTTTTAAGGGTACATTAATATATATTTTTTCAAATTAATTTTATATTTATTTGGAATCGATTTAGCATATTCGTGGTTGCGAGCTAATTCCACAGGAGCACAGAGAATCACAAAGGAGCACCTCTTCTTGGTGTGTTTGTGAGTAGGACGCGCGACGCGTCCCGCTGATTTATTTTTAGAACAGCCTATTATAAACAATTGGTCCTCGAAGCAATTCTGTGCTGATACGCTTATGGGCGGTCCGCACACGTGTTTCCCAAATGGGACTATAAGGGATTTCCGTGTACGTGTATGGCACCACGGCTCAAACTGTTCAAACTTCCGTATCGAAGAACACACAGATGAAGATGTTTGCAACTGTTCGTCTCTAAATAGTTGAGAAAGCGCGATAGTCGTAAAACTAATATTAGGCTGAGCTCTACGCGACTTCCACTTTCTCTCTTTAGCTGCAATCTTTACGTTAGGACCAAAAATTTCCTACGACGTTCAGCGAATTTACAGTCGTTCACTTGAAGAACAAACGAACCGGCGAAAACACAGAAAGACATAATAAATCATGATAACGTACGTCGCAGGTAGTGACGTGCAACGATTGTTTTTTCGCAAATTGTTGGTAGTTCTGTCTGATAGTTACAGTCAGACGCAAACATATCGTTGTAACAATTACTGTTTACAGAGTCGTTTGATACGTTCCAGTGCGCAATAAGAATTTGCGAACACCGTGTACAAATGAGTTTAGTAATGGTGATCTTGAATTATTCAGAATATTACAGTACTTATTAAAAAAAAAAAAAGGAAAAACTCAAAATTTGTATACAACCCGGGACAATCAATGTTCTATTGTACTTTGAAGTACTCGTGTCCCTTGGATAGATTTATAATGAGCGCTCCGAGTACCCGGATACCTGGGACAACGAGAGTTCTAGTTGACACCTGTTGAATTAACACCGGTCGTCCGAGGCGTCCGCTATCCGGCGGCCGGGCCGCGCGCGATCATGACCCTTTTTTCTCTCTTTCCGGCCGCGTTTTTACATTTATCACGCGCCGCTTGATATCGCACGTCCGTGCCAAGTCGGACGTGCCGTGACGTCGATCAGCCTGTAACAGAGGACACGAAAAAACGCCCGTCATTCATTATTGGAAATGGGTGTCTAGATAATTCATATACGAAAGTAAACTTTGAAAACCGATTTATTCAGAGCGCGGAAGGACGACTTCTCACGACGAAAACCGGACTGGAAGTGAAGTCAGAAACAAACGTTGCAAGGCAATAGAGAAATCTGTTGCCCACTTGAAACTACGGGAAAACCCAAGACTGCATCGTTTATTGCCCTGACCCTTAGGTATGAGAAATATCAGGCCTACGGGCTCGGATGACATCTGGGGTTTCTGTTATTTTAGGATAGATAAAGTTACAGTGTTTCTCGTATAACGTAAATTCATTTTTGCACACAGGCAGTTGAACTAATAATAATAATCCAACATTCATTTTTTTTTGTTTCAGATTCTGTCGAATCCGGAGTTCCTGGCGGAAGGTTCCGCGATCGAGGACCTGTTGTGCGCAGACCGAGTTTTGATCGGCGGCGAGGACTCGATCGAAGGTCACGCCGCCATGGAGGAATTGTGCAAGGTGTACGAGCAATGGATCCCACGTAAACACATCATAACGATGAACACGTGGAGCTCGGAGCTATCGAAGCTGGTGAGAGGAATAATCTATTTTCCGATAATTCTGAAAGCGTCCCGCGTGACGGTCGAGCACAGTTGTGCAAACAGCCGGTGGATTTTCGAGCCGCGTAAAAATCAAATACATATCACGAATCAAAAGAGAACGCGGACTTTGTTTCGAAACATGTCTGTTGTTCATATCACTTTAGACACGTGTAACAACGTGTATAAATCTTTGGGTGCTTGAATTGCTCCGCGGTACAGCTCTCTCTCTCTCTCTCCGTTTTTCATGTATTTTTTAATACAGAGGCCAAGTTGAATTTCGTTGTACGTTCCGAATTTCGGCCGCGTTTCGCAACGTGGTGTTGCCTGGCATTATCTTGGAATCGATGTTTGCCAATTGCTCGCGCGGTAATATACACACGCTTGCGCAATTAGGTGAGAATTTAATTACGATTTTAGGCCGCCAATGCGTTCTTGGCGCAGCGCATATCCAGCATAAACTCGCTGTCGGCTGTGTGCGAGGCGACCGGCGCGGACGTCTCCGAGGTAGCACGAGCTGTTGGCCTTGACTCCCGAATAGGATCGAAGTTCCTTCATGCGTCGGTGGGATTCGGCGGCTCTTGCTTCCAGAAGGACATACTGAATCTGGTGTACATGTGCGAGTGCCTGAACCTGCCGGAGGTGGCCGCCTACTGGCAACAGGTCATAGACATGAATGAATACCAGAAGTCAAGGTTCTCCGCGAAAGTAATCGAATCGCTGTTCAACACCGTTACGGACAAACGGATCTCTATGCTAGGGTTCGCCTTCAAGAAGAACACCGGCGACACGCGTGAGTCACCGGCCATTCATGTCGCCAAGACCCTGCTTGACGAGGGTGCCATGCTTCACATATACGATCCCAAGGTGATTTTCTTTAATGAGCATCCACGGTGGCGTCGTACCAGCCAGCCGCGGGCCGCCGCGCGCGGCCTTCGCTTCATCACGGCAAATATTTAACCCTCAACCGGACACGCATGATTTTCCATGGTCCCTCTTTAGAAACGACTGGAACAAGAAAACATCAACAGTTTTAACATTACAACAGATTAACGTTAATCCGAGAGTTCTCTGCGTATTTTTATACATAGCAGCGTTCATTAAAAAAAATTATTACGCAATTGTTGAACACCCTATGTAAACACGAGACTATGGACTGTAGCCTCTTTTTGAAAAAAAAAAGAGATCCGATGCACACCATCGGTAATAATGGCTGTCCACCCCACCAGAATCACTGCAGACCAGGGCTGTATCGATAGCTGAAGCGAAGAGGTACTTGTTCCATAAAAATGAAAAGAAGGACAATTCTTCTTTGTTTCATCGTCGTTAGAAAGCGATGTTACTAAGGTGGACAGCCGGGTACAATGGTCCCATAGGACCGAGTGCCCGGTATTAAATCAATTCAAATTCAAGGTGGACAGCTATTGTGATCGTAGCCGAATGCAAGGTCTCTTCTTTCGAACACACAATTGATGTTGCATCGCCGGTACGCGTTGTGAAACATTCTGTATAAACTCCTTTCATTTACCTTCGAAGATTGAGGACATATCGTAAAACTATTGACGTGTAAAGTGTTTGAAAAGCTTACAGTGTAATAAATAGCGAATAGTTTTTACATGAATGAGTGAAAAAATGTCAAGGATATCGGTTCTTCTTTACACGACTCTGCTCGTTGTAAAGTGAGTTCGAACTAATCTATTTATTGGAAATGATTATAGCCACTATATCTTTCGAGTGTTATTTAAACAAAGAGATAAAATTGTAAAAGCATAGATGAAAAGAAATTTCAGTAGAAAATAGTAATTTATGTGTTTTTTTTCACGCAGGTAGAAGAGAATCAAATTATCGAAGATCTAACACATCCAAGCGTGACAAATGATCCCGAACATGTAAAAAGTAGGATCAATATTTACAAAGACGCTTATAGCGCTACAAAAGATACGCACGCCATTGTCGTCTGCACAGAGTGGGACGAATTTATAGTAAGTGGTAAACAATATTGGCTGGGATAATTTTACGAGTATAATTTTATAATTGAGTATAATTTTATAATTGTTACCTATTTTCGATTTCTTTTTTAGGAACTGGACTATAAGCGAATCTATTTTAATATGATGAAACCAGCATACATATTCGATGGACGAAAAATTTTAGACCACGATAAGCTGCAAAGAATTGGTTTCATTGTTCAAACTATTGGGAAGAGGATTACGAAAACTGGCGATCTCAACAACGTGGGGTAGCCAAACTTAAATGCGAACGACGTTGAGCAACAGAAGACTTTCACGAATCTATTTCGTCGACAATTATGCGAGTGTTTCACTTTTAAAATCTGCATACGTATACTCTTGTTTGCCACTGCACAAGAAGCGATCAACGTGGCAATCATTGTATAAACTATTTTCTTATTTAATAAGTTTGTGGTAATTTCCTACTTACAAGGATTTTAAAAGTAGAACATCTGCACTTGTATCCGAAGTGTTCTGGAACTAAAAAACAATAATTAAGTGGAGGTTAATTAGTTAGTAATGTTAATAGTCCGCGATAAATACGTTTCGTTGACGTATACAATAATTGGTGACACGAGTTGCATCAAACGTTTGTATAAACATTTTACGTAATTTGATAGCACCTAGCGAATGAATTTGCTATTATTTTGACTAGAATAATAAAAATTGAAGCAGTGTTTGTAACTTTCCTTTAGAAATATGATGCAGGTTGTATTGTAAATTTATCATGGGCATTTACACTGCAAAACGAAACATTACTGAAAAGAACGAAGCGAAATTTTTAATATTTTCCTTTTTCGTGCAATATTGTATACATGCCAAAAACTTTATAACTATAAGAGTTTAAATAACAGTACATTCCTGCAGAATTGTACTTGCCTAGAAATATTTGTATTTTATTTGTAAGATGTCGCGGTACGTAGTTCTAAGTTTTACACGCGCCACTATTGCATCGTTAAAACATCTTTTATTTTTTCGATAGCCCTTTTGCATTTCGAAAAGAATCCCGTGTAAGGCTCTATTACAAATTACGAATATCGTTAGATAATATTTTTACACATTTAAATGATTCCTATGAAAATGGTGGTCCGCCATTTTTAAAATACGATGAAATTATTACTGAAGTGGCTCTTTCTTCAGTGAAAAAGAACACTTCGGTATTTAAAGTATTATATTTTTCTTTATAAGAATAGTGTAATAAGAGTGAAAAGATGAAAAAAAAAACAGCAATAATGCGATTGTTAATCATTCATATTATCGTTCGTGAAAACGATTTTAAGAAACGAATGAGTAATCGTCGTTCGTTATAATTTTACAAATGCTTCATTTTATTGGATAATATGGAATTGTTAAAAATTACGTTCGATCGTAAATTTATTTCGTACGATATGTCTATACTTTCGTCATTATACACACATGAAATGTATAAATAAACGTTATTCGAAATTGCGTCGAGGGTAAAATTTATTCTCCGCACTTTTATGTACCTTTCAACAGGGCCGCACTTGTCAAAATAACATGGCGTCTCAATTTATAAATTATTTTACACAATTACGAAATAGTTCTTCAAAATTAGCATACGACCAGACTATTAAGTTCGAGCCATCAAATAATTTCCATATTTAACTTCGAACAGTGTATTTATTATTATCTATTGAAAATTGGCCCAGGCCTGTGGTACCGCGTGGACGGCCACCGGCTAAAAAAGACCTCGAAGGCCCGACGAGACCGATTGACGGCCCTGACGGTGGGGAAGAGCGATGGCGCCGCTGAAGGGAACTACTTGCCGCAGAAGCGGAGGTACAGGCAGCGGCGGCGGTAGTAGTAGCGGGCAGCAGCGGTAGCAACAGCGCGAGTCGGTCCCGGCCGTGTTCGCAGTAAAAACTCTCTCGCGAAGTGTTCCGCGTTCCACGTGACAGTGGTGTATTTCACGAGGAGAACGGTTTCGCGCATCGGGATCCCGTCGGAGAGGTGCAACGAGAGTACGTCGAAGTGTCGGCGCGATGTGATTCGCTCGAGCCCGAGCCATTCATCGAGGTGCCAGTGAATCGTTCGGTGTGCGCCGTTTATTATTTTTTTTCCTTGTCGCGCGCGCGTGTCCTCTCTTTCTGTTGGCCAAGAGGGATAATAGGCCGGGCCTATCAGCGGCAGTAGGAAAATGGCGGCTCGCCTTGCGCGAAGTAGACGACCAGGGCCGACGACGGTGTTCTTGTGACGCGTACCGCAAGGTATACGAACCCCGTCCTCTTCGGAAACGGAAAAAAAATAATCGTAGTTGATCGCGTGGTTGAAGGCGCGCGAGCGCGCGCGCGTGTGTGTCGGTTTCTCGAGAGATTGTGGAAAGAAAGAAGAGAGTGGCGCGGACCAAGGGGAAAGAGAAAGACATTGTTTAACGCGTACGCATTATATACACGGGGATTCGCGATGAGAGCGGGACGCGAGGAGCAAAGGAGAGGAGGCAACGCGAGAGGCGAGTAACGAAGAACCACTGTGTGCGTGCGTCAGTCTGTGTGTTCCTGTTCCGTGCGCGTGTGTGTGCGCGCGCTCGTATGAGCGGCGGTCGCCACCGGTGACAAGTGTTCCGTCGACGGGGAACTTCGCCTTATCCCCCCGAGTCGACAAGAAGATGATATTACAAGGTCCGCGGGAGGACCGTCGTCTGCGTCGCGCGTACGTCGATCGCGATCCTCGTGCCGCCGTTTCCTGTCGTCGCCATTGAGCCACCGGCCAGGAGTTTTCGCCAGGAGGAAAGGAGCAGCAGCGGCGCAAGTGGATGCCGTGAACGGCGCGGCTCGACGACGACGATCACCAGCTATAAGCCCGAGGGAAGATGAGAGGCGCGTGCGACGGCGGCATCGCGAGCTTTCTCGCTCTGGCGCTCCTCTGTTTATTCCACGCGTCATGCCTTGTGGATGGTATGTAACGCTTTTACCGCAGAATCGCTTCCGTCTCTTTTCCGCCGACCGTTTTCCCTTATTCACTTTTTTTTTTACCTTTTCGCGTTCCCTCGTTCGTCCGCCTGTCTCGCTCTTTTACTCCCCTTTCGCGTATGTTCGTTTACCTTGTCTGTCATTCGCTTTCCGTCTTCTGTTCGACCATCGTTCCCGCTCTTTCCCTCCTCGTTTCGCTCTCCGAACCGCCGCGTTACGTTGCGTAAGCAACGCCGCGGCGGCGGCACCGAGCGCAAAAGGGCCGGTTAATCTTGTTGTGTTTACGAGCCTCCGCGAGTATGCGGAAGGGTACGTTTAACCCCGCGAGCGGCGGTCGCGCTCGTAAAAATTCGTTCAGAGGTCGCCCCGGCGTATCCGAGAGATATGTAGCACGCACCGCGGTAACAGCAGAATCTGTGCTGCGGCGCGCGCGTTTTTCGGAATAAACAAATTCGGTGTAAACAATCGCGAACTCGGGACACAGAACTCGGTATCTCAATGTTTTATATTAACACTGAGTCTACCGAACGTTAAAAGTAACTGGTACGTGATCCCTTGTAAAAATGACAAGATTGATTTTATTTAGACCTTTTTTTTTGTTTTATTGTTAAGGAAAAGGGGAAATGCATTTACGCACTAACCCCCCCCGGCCGAATGCACTACCCGCTAAAACCCCTCTCCCAGGACACATGGCATGGGCCCTTTTCCACACCCTAGACATGGGCTTCTAATACACCGGGGACCCGCGGCTAGCATAACTCCCGACACATTACCCCCATCACGGGGTCCCATGACCTACGCTACGCATGTTCTTGGCTTAAATGATTTTATTTAGACCTTGTGTGTCTCCTATTGCAATATGTGCCTTACTAAAGATATCTACGTACAGAATCGTTTCTTGTGAAATCATTTTTATTGTTTTAGTAATTGTAAATCTAGAACCGGGCATGGTAGGTTTAGTGTTAATTTTAGAATTTTAAAAACAGGAATTCTTGGAATAATTTTCATTTTAGTGGCAGATTTAGGGGGGCTGACGGGCGAATATTTGGAAAAATACCAAAGGCACGACAATAAAAGCGCACCAAAGTTTATTTCATATTTGATTCGAAATTGTTAGAATAAACGATGTTACATTTGTCGATTGTTTCTTGTAATAACTTGGAATGAAATATGAAATAAACTTTATTATTAATAATATAAATTATGTTACATCTGTCGATCTAGTTTTCAATTTAACCCACTGTTGCACGAAATTAGCACTTTCGTGCCTTATGTTGTAAACCTGAAGCGTAAAGGGGAGCCAGGATGGAGTTGTTCCAGTGGGTGGGGGATGTAGATCAATGAAAAGTATGTAGAATTTGATAAATTGACGGTCGCGAACCGTACGAATTCCGCGTGGACAATTGTCGCGGCTATCCATGTTTCCTTCCCCTTATTCGCTTTCCTCTGTGTCAACCGAAACGTCTTATTGAACCGAGCAAACGTGGTCGACCGGAACTCGCGAATCTTGCATGCCTGGGCTCTCAACGAGTGTTCCCGACAGCTTCGTGTCGGCCGCTCATTACGATCGCCACGTTATGATTATATTAATCGATCTGCACCGCGCGTCTTTAATCTACATTACGTTTAACTGAAAATCGGATCTACTGTACTCATTGGCCCGATAAGTGACGCCTCGCGTCGTAAACACGTCGCATGAGCCCGCTGATCGCAGACTTCTCTGCGGAATTTGCTTAGCGATCGTTCGAATGCTATTACACTGTATGCGTGTACTTGCGTATTAACCGTAGAACACTGTTTTATTCCCGGCGTGATGCTCCCGCGAATTATCCGGACATTACTCGACCCTAGCGGTTACCGTTACACGCCGGTGTACGTTTTTCGGATGCCAGCGGCTCGAACTGTTCGGAATATTCCATCGAAACGAATTATCATTATACGACGGATCTATACGCGAAATAAACGTTCTTACGAAGAAAAAGAAGATTATTTTCTTTCTTGGTGACTTAGAGTCGCCGCTAAAACATTGCTGTTCCATTAAAATATTGTTTACATTATTAATTATGCTGGTAATAAAAAGTAGGTCCTGCTGAAATTAGGCGATAGTGAGATCGGAAGAGGGAGAGAAGTGATAAATAGATTTGAAACCCTGAGTTGACCAAATGTAATAATAAAATAAAGAAAAATAGTATAGAATGGAATTATTCTAGGTTGGAAGAAATGTTTAATTTTAAAATATAGCTAAAATATAGCTCCGAGTGTTAATATGTTCGATAAGTCGAAAATAATATCAGAATATTTCCGAGAAATGCATAATATCCGCCTAATTATTACATCATATTAGAGGTCGAGCAGTGCGCGTTAGAAACGTTGTTTGTCGGTTTGGTGACTGCGATTTCGCTCAAAGATATTCGAGAGGCCAAGATCTCCCGGCATTAATTTGCGGCGTCTTGCCGCACGTTTATTTTCACTAACGAAGCCCCGAAGATAAGAAGTAGATCCTCGCAGTTCTGAAATTCAATCGTTCTCGACCGATACCGTAATCTTTCGCCAATATTTTGTTGCACGCGATTCGCTCCTTTATGGAACACCTTCGGGCCCGCGCGCGCGTCTCGAACTTATACATAATATGTATTGCGAACGTATTCCCGCACAGCTGTGCGTTCCTCTTATCTCTATCGTCCGTCGGCGGTTAATTAAGACACGCTTCGCTTTTTCCTCCGGCGCGCAGTGACTTACTGACCTTTCTCTGACATAATTCGCGAATAAACGGCGCCCGGGATTCTGCGCGTCCACGCCAAATTATATATTTTCGATGAAAATACGACTTCCATCGTACAATACCTAGATTATTTCCACCGGGCAACTGTTCCGCGAAATGTTCGCACGTATTAAAAGTTATAACGGTTCGAATTGCCCATAACGCATTGTAACGCGCGTCAGGTGCGTAAAGCATGTCGGGCGTGCTGTCGCTTCGCGCGAGTGTTCGCTCTATGGACAATTCGAACTGTGGTAAACTTTCAATAAAGTTAGAAAAAAATATTTGCACCGGTTTAAAACGGGAAAATGTTTAACAGAAAATAAACAGTATCGCGAGAGAGGTTTCGATAAGTTCGCTAGCTCGACGGCAATCGAAAGGTACACGGAATGAGATCGATGCCGGATGATTCGAGAGTTCCGGCAGAGATCATTCCTCGCCGGAAAGTAATGTTCGCAACAGTGCGTCTTCCGGCCCGAGTCAGCCCGATAATAGCAAGAATTTATATTGAGCGAATCGAGTTTTCAATCTGCTCGGGGCGTGGGCCGTATCTCTCTGGAATCGCGGAGGAAACACTCGTGTAATCTCCGGGCCTAACAATACGCCTGACCGCGAGTACAGATTTATCCCGGTAGATAATAAATTCCATGGTTGAATTAACACGTGTTACACGGCGCTCCGTGAATTACAATTTCGCATTTCGCTGGCGAGTTCGCTGTGGGTGTATCTTCCTCTGCTTTCCATTTCCCCACCCCTTCCCCCGCGTAGGCGTGTCTTTCACCGTTCCTTGAGTCGCGGAGGAAACGGTCGTGTAATCTTCTTAATCCAACGGGGGTGTATTTAACGCTGCTGCTTCTTCTTCTTCTGCTTCGTCTGCAACTTTTTTTGCGGAGGAGGGGGAGGGAGCTTGTAGTACTACTAATTACGCGGACATTGCTGTGCGGGGCAATTAAGTCGTCATTTGGGAAATTAACGCGTTCGAGGATCTTTTATTTCTACGGAGAAAAGAGTTGGAGCACTTGTTTGTGCTATCAGTGGTTTCTCCTTTGAGGATCGGGACTTGCCCCTCCCCTCACGCTCCTGCCCGGTCACGTGACGCTTCGTCGCCGTACCAGCAGAGAGGGGGTAACCTTTTCCCTCGATTCCAAAAATTTATGCTAGTCATTGTTTAACGTGTAACTATATTAATCGTCGAGCCGTGCGAAATTTCGAACCGGAAGATTTATCGTCGCCACGTGGTCGATCTGATCGGCATTGATCCGTAGATCGCATCGTCACCGATGCACGTGTATCCGCACACAAGGACGACGATAGCTCGCGATGATTTCATTAAACTTACGACAGTCGGTTACGACATAATTGTTTTGTTTATGATCAGAAAAAGTCGACACAGATCAATAATTCATAGATAGCCTGTTGATCGAGCGCCGGTTTGCATTTATGTATTAATTAAAACCGCACGGAATCGCCTACATTTCTTGTCGATCGGAGATTGGAAATTACAACCGCACTAAATTGCATCCTCGACATTTGATTTATCGTCGGACTTGACGAACGATCCTTGAACTCCGGAGCGTTCGGATCGGGAGACTTGTAAATAAACTGGCGTGAAAGATTTTAAAGTTCTCTCTTGATTTTTTTTTGTCCCTATTTTTTACGATTCCTTTACGACTCGCGGACGCAACATTGAAAATATTGATAAGCCGCCGGTAATAAACATGAACCGTCCGAATAAATTATACCAAGTTCAGCGGCGGGAGTTGCCGGGCGACCACGTCGGTATTTTTAATATTGCGCGACCGGCTAAATCAAGCCCGTTGTTTACAGTTACGAACGATTACCATCTCATTTCTGGCTGAATCTTGGCGGCGATACTAATCGCCCGAAATAGATTACGGCGAAAAATCACTTTTTTTTGCGTGTCCGCTTCAAGTTAATTAAAAATCCTCGTTCCTTTCTTTTTTACGGAAATATCGTCGCGGATCGCAAAACAACTACGGTGTTTCTTCATAAGAAAAAGCATTTTTTTTATTCGTCTCCCCGTTCTTTCGAGCGGTGCATCCGTCGTTCACGGACCACCCTGTAGTCCCACCGCGACGATACCAACAAAGTGTACGCGATCGGGAGTCGCCGATCCTTGACAATATCCTCTATCAACCACCATCCGGAGATTAACTTTCGAGGAATTGTCGGACTGGAGCAACGACGCTGAAACGCTGTATCGTCCGCCATGTAATTTATTCCGTGGCGCAGATTCGTGATTGGCCGCGCAACCATCGCGCGATTTGTATTTAAAGCTGCGATTCAACTGGCGGGTCGAATCGGAACCGGACTGCTCTCGAATTTTCTGTTCGTACCGGCGGTCTCAAGACGGTGATTCATTGGCTGTCGGCTCTTTCAAGGTCGCAGCCGTGCGGGAGCAAAAAATTCGTGGGCCGAAATTTCGGGTTCGGCTCGGGTCGGGTAGGGACCCGATCGCTACAATTTTTGGGTCCCCGCTCATCTCTGCATCTTTAGGTCGAATCGTTCAATTCCAGAAGGAAATTTCGAACGCGAATGTTCGCCGGTGACTTCGCGTCACCGTGTATACGAGCAAACTCTCATTTCGTTAACGTTTTGTTAGCCGTTCGTCGTTCAACTCGATTATAGTTGCTCGCTTCTGAGTGCTTTCGTATCGCGGTCGCTCGACAAAAGCTGTTCGTAAGGGAAGTTTACCGTACTCCCCGGGCATAACTTTTATCTGTATCTGTCTCGCGTCGAACAATGCTGCAAAACGATGTCACTTTAATCCATCGGAAGTTGCGTCGTACCGCCAGATATTAAATTCTAGAATTTAATCGTGTCCTTATTTCGTTGTTGCAAATGTCCCGTTAACTTCCGTTCGATCAGTCGTTCAATTATTTTCTGTGCACGGAATGTAATACAACTGGAAACGCAGAAACCAATGAAAATAGTTTAAATTTAATTTTTCGCTTTCGTATTCGTCTCGTTTTCCCGATTAAAATGTAACACCAAACACGATATAGTTAAGATCGTAATTACTCGTGTAAAGAACGATTAAAGGCTCGAACCCGACATTTACAGAATTCGCGTACCTCCACCGTAACTGTTAATCGACTGTGATCGTAATTATATCGTGTTCGGTGTCATTTTAATCGGAAAAACTGTGCGAACACGATGATAAACGTTCGCTCGGGCGGCGACGACGAACTATCGGGGCGCTACCGCACTTTCTCCAGGCTTCCCCGCTCGCCGGTGTGGCGGAGAACGGTGGACTCTTCGATCCGTTCTTTCTCTCGGGAGACCGAGCGCGTCCGATGTGGGCGTGCGCTAATGACTCGAATTAAACTCGTTTCGTCAAGTCGTGCACCACGGCCCGAAACCGTGTATCCTGGCGGTCCGGCGACGGACGAGATGTATGTATTACGCTCGGCATTCTTCTGTGAATCGACCTTCTCGAAACAGTAGGCCGCGAGATTTTCCATTCCGTCGATGGTCTCATCGTTGCTTCGGTCCGCTTCGAACTCTTATCAGAGAGAATCGGCAGAAAATCTCTTCCCACCCGAGAACCTCGATGTACTTCTTTTTAACGATGACAGGAACATCATAGAAAAAAATAGAATTTTATTGAAAGAAATTAAAGAAACAGAATTATGCCCCTTGGATAACTTCTAAATTCGTACCCGTTAAATCGAATTCACGCGTTTCACAAAAATTAGTTTCAGCGTCGAAAATTAGTTTCAACGTCGTAAAAAAAAAAAAATGTGTTAACTCCGGAGTGACTTGCGTCACCGTCAACGTGATAAATCGTTGAAGAAATAATGCCGGCATCGTTATTCTCGATCCATCCACCTGTTTCAATCGCAGCCTGTTAGCCCTCCCCTCCCTTTCCCCCGATCGATACGAAACATTCATGAAAACGACCCCTCCTAGCGGCCTATCAAAGATACGATCGGGCTCATTATCGGGTCCGTTTCGCAATTATCGCGAGGTACACAACCAATCTACGGCCGGAATCAGCTTATTCGCTGCTCCGGGCATAAATTCTGCCGGGCTTTCGACGGTGCTGTTTAAGATTCGCTAAAACACCCCATATTTGCTTCTGTTTTTTTCCAGGACTGAAGTGCCACTGCGACATTTGCACGGAAAACAATCACACGTGCGAGACCGACGGCTATTGTTTCGCCAGTACCAGCTTGGAGAACGATGTTATCACGTACGCTCGGAGGTAACGTATACGTGCATGCGTGGTGGCGCTATGAGAGAGAGCAATTCCACTGACAAAAATTCTCTTCGCCGTCGTATTACAGCCGAGTTTACTCTGACCATCTGATCGATCGTCTATGAGACTCGCTCGCTATGTTCTCCCCGTCGAAACCCCTCTATCCCCACTCCAGAAGTCGTAGAAATTTGCGAGTCGCGAATTATATCGAGCACCGATTGGCTAACGCGTTTCGAATTAACACATCCGCTACCAGTAGTTTTTTTTTGGAGTTAAAGTGTTTTATCAAACAGTAGAAATATTTTGCATCACCGATCTAAACAACAAAGTGTACAAAATTAAGTTATACAATAAATTACGAAGGACCGCCGTTCGCGCGATCGTGGTAGCGAACGTGTTAAATTGATTCGATGTTGATACATTCGAAATTGTCACGCATTCGGACGAATTCAACGGGACAGTGGTCCGCGCGAAACGTGTATGAACAACACTATAATCGTGGCTCGATTTGCGTTAAAGTTTGTACTTTGAAATGTCGTGCGGCCAATTATTAATGTAATAAAGTTGTTACGGATAACGTCACGTCGTTTAGATTATTAAACGATCGGCGCTAATCTGCATGTGCACCGAGTTAACAGGGGGGGAAGTTAGGGAACCCGGAAATTCGAACGATTATAAAAATCTGTTCGTGAGAGTAGCACGATATTTGTGAATGGAAATTCACATTTTACAATTTTCTGTCGCGCGTTAACAGTTTCAAGGGATATTTTCAAACAATAAATTTCTGTTACGGACCGATTTAATCGCAAAATCATTTCTCACAATCCACTGAATTTCGGGGGTTTCCCGACGTCCGGAAAGAGCACGTTGTTTCGAATCCCGTCGCGTTGGTTTGAAGAAGCATTTCGTCGCGCCGCGATTGTTTAACCAGAACAAGAGTACAGTGCACGACAAAAACTGTCGTGTAATTTTCCGGTCGAATCGATCGGTCGGCCAGATTGAATGACTGTGTATCGCGTTGCCGATAAAAACCGCCGGACCAGTGGAATTTTGTTTTATCGTTACTCGGTTGAACTGGCCGCATAAAAAATAGACACATGTTATCGTTTTTACGTAATCGCGATATTGTTTTCTCAGTCGCGACGAATTCCTCGATCTCGGTACCAATTTCACGATTTTCCTATTTTCATAAAAAATTGTATCGAACTTCAGTGCTCCAACAGAAAACGCGATTTTTAAACAAAAACAATGGAGCGATTCGTGCATCGTCCTGAAAATTCCAAGATTCGTTATCTGACACAAAGAAGATTAAATTCTCGACCCACCGTGTACGTGTCATGTACGCCGGCGAAATATTTCGAGTAGCCGGGCAATTCCCGTGAATTCGATCGCGTCCACCGTGAAAGGAAGTTGAACAGTCACGTTCTGTTACCGATCGATTCCCCCCGGGTTGTAATTTCTAGGAACGTTTAGCCGGCTTTTTTCCAGTTGGCCCTGTGGGGGCCATGATTAGCGCCTGGTTTCGGGAGTTTCGACGGAAACGAATTATTGTTGTCGGCCGGTGGTCGCGTTGGCAACGCTTCGCGACACCGAATTTTCAGATCTCGCAGCTGCGACCGGACATTTAACGGGGAACCCCCCACCCCTGGGGGCCGGAGAACCGTCTCTCCGGCCCTTCTGCTTCGTTTCCCAGTATTCCTTTGTTCTTTTCATCGATCTTTTCTCTTCGACTCCCGTTTTGGTAATCGCGTGGGGGTAGCCAACAAAATACGAACGATCGAGAGGAAGAGCTCCTCGATATGCGAACACTTTTTGTCACATCTGCTGTGAAACCAATAGATCAGTCGACTTCAGAAACATTTCTTTCTCCGAATCGCGTTCGGCTGATAAAAATCAGGTAGCCGACGAGGTGTAGATGTGCGGTTTCGAAATCGAAGAAAATCAAGCGATGCAACACGAGCGGGTCGTGTCTGAGGTCGCAGACGTGCGGACGGAGCTTGAATGTTTAATGGGCCAGACGGATAATTCGGATAATTTCGCCGGAGATCGTATCGAAAATAGCGTGTCCGAGATTATTTGATTGGCCGAGACGTGAAAGCGGCACGAGACAAATTTCCTGCTACATATCGAGAGATCGCGAGTTCAACCGTGTGTCACGAGAATTCTCGTCTCGTTCGTTTCGTTGGTATTCTAGTCCGAGAGCCGGGACGAATCTTCTTGCGTTGTCTCGGGGCCCACCACTGCTCCGGACTAGAATGCCGCGTGTGCGGAAAAATTTGGGGAACACGGTTTTGCGGGTCCCGCGATCACATACCACGAATCCCTAAAGAAAGGATGCGATGATGTTGTGAAAGGTGTCTCAACCGAAGCTCCTGGCTACCGCCGGAAGCGCCGTTGTTCTGCAACGGTAAGCCAAGGGGTATCTATCGGTCCAGGATCTGCTGCAACAACACAGACTTCTGCAACCGGAACTTATATCCGGCCTTGCTGTCCCCCGACTCGCCTAAATTCTCTTCAGGTATTCCTCCCAGCAGACGGGAGCGACTGGTTCGGGTCGCGTCTACACCGAACCGACGACAAATCATCGAGCAACGAACATAAGAGTTTCGTCCAGTTTCGTTTGTTCGTCGCGCGAGAACGTTCCTAGTTCGTGCATCCAAACGGAATTGAATCTTCGCGCATTCGAACGTCGATAAATTGGACCTCGTTTGATGCTCGATCGCCCGTTCCTTTATGCTCGGACTCTCGTCCCTTAAGCCGCGTACACAACGATCTTCGCTTTGCGCGAAAGAAATAAATCATGTTTTTCCTCGTGGACGCATCAGTGCAATCTAAATAATCGTGCATTGAAAATATCAGGATCTAGGGTTAAGCCGCGTCCTCACGGCCGTAGCTTCTGGCGTGCAGCTTTGCCATATGGTCCCGTAGGAACACGTGTCTCTCGCGGCTTAGGTCAGTAGCTTATCAGACCACGTGGCTCCTTCGACAGGCTCTCTCGAAGCTGCACGGCAAAGGCCAAGGTGGCGAAGACGCGTCTTTAGGCCGTATCTCCACTGTATCTCGACTTTCAGCCTGCAGTTCCGCCACTGATATTTCAGCGAAGACGCGCGTCTTCGTGAAATCGAACCGGATCGATGCGAGGGTACATGGTCGAATTTCGTGATTTTTATTCGGTACAGAAAAATCGGTTCGCTTCGTTCGACAGCGAGACGCCGCGACGGAAGTCGAGGCTCGAAGAGCACGGTGTAGACGCGACTTTAACCAGTCGGAAGTGTTGGTTTTTTTTCCCTCCTAATCCAGACATTAACATCTTGTTTCTAACCGTGTACTTTGTTGGCCGGAGATTTCGAGAGGCCGTGTAACATTCGCAGATTGTAGGCGTGTGTGGGTGGCAAACACACTAATCCGCGGCCCGGTCCGACCCGACCCGATGGGAAGAGGCATGCGCAGTGTTATTCCCGCGCTGAGAGTTTTCTAAATCGATGCGGCCAGAAATTGCAAAATGATTCGCGTAATGCTCGTTTCGGGTGTGGTTTATTCAGCCGGCGAAAATAACGGGGAGACCGGCGGCGCTCGAACCCGCGTTTTTAACGACCGACGCCGAACAACGACCCTCCGATGCAAATTCTCCGCTGTGTTATGGGAAATTATCGGGCAATCGTGCGCGATCCCCGCGGAATGGAAATTCTGCTCGTTTCATGGATACACCGATCGTTGCCAGGATAACTACGCGCGTTTATGTCCCCGCGATTGCTTGAAATTTCCATCCACCGAAACTCAAGTGGCGCTGCCGCGAATCAGCAGTACTCGTATCAAGCCGAAGACACGGGTCAGAAATTACCCGGTGTCTGTTTTTTTAATTTTAACTTTATTTCTGTTTCTCTATTTTTCCCCGAAAAATTGAACGAACCCTCGCCGACTGGTTTTTCCTTTCGGGCCGGTTGCTTTCCGCGGAAATGTTTGCATCGCTCGGCGCGCGGTGCCGCACTCGCGGTAAACTCCGCGCTCGCTTTTTACAGCTAACAGTGAAAACAAGCGTAATAACGAACTTCCTAACGAGATCATTAACTGAATTCCTCTCAGTGGTCGAGCGTCGTGAGCACACTCGCGGTTTGATCTCTTTCATTTTTTTTTCTTTTTTTTTCCGTTTCGTTTTTTCCGGTCTTACGACGTTCGCTCGCGGCGCTGGTTGCTTCGCGTTCGCCTCTTCTAATTCGCAAAAGGTGTTGGTTAATGGGACCGAGTGCGTCACGACAAGATTACACTGATCGCGTAACAGAGAACTGTCAGAAGTTTCGAGTCGAGAGCAGAGTCCATTGGTCTTCAATCTCACTTTTTTTTCCTACGCACGAACGATACAATTATGGTAAGATCGAGAGATTCTCGAGAAAAATTACCCCGAGGAGAACCACGTTGAGAAAGTCCGATTCGACCGACACTTATCCGAGGCAAATCCACGCGCTCTGTTCGTAAGATTTAGACCGGGAAACTGTTTAAAGCGACAGGGTGTTCCGAACGTAAATGTCCACCGAGCAGGTTTTACGCGTAGAACATTGATGTCGAACGCAGGTGCGAACGAGCGGTGTTACGGTAACAAGCCCGCGTTTCGCGTAACCGGCAGACGCGAAAGTGTAACGCACCACGCTGATTGGTTTGATCCTTCCGATCTGACCTTCGTCGCACTGCTCTTCTACGCGTTCTCTGACATGTACGCAGGCATATGTATTATTGTTTCGTTAAACGAGCATGTTTTTCGGGGAACTCGATCCCCCTCGGGCCGACGGGTATTACGCAACCACGAGAGATCCTCTCGCATCGGCGTTACATCGATCGGCAACAAAAATATCCACGACGCTCAAAAACAAAATCTTACCTATTCGCGGAACGGTCCGATGAGACTTTTTCATTTACGTTTTTGGGGGGAGGGGACGATTTTTCTCAGAACTTTGCAGATACGGAATAACATTTGTCATTATCGTACCGAAAAACAATTGTTGTTTGCGATCAGCAGGAAAACTCGAACAGTCTTTGTCGATGAATGACGTATTCCAAAACTCGAAGAGCGTCTCACGAACGCCCGGGGCCTACAGTGAGTGAGCTTTCCGACGACGAATGCGTCAGAGCTGCAAGTAAATTGATTCTTACGTGAATGTAAATTCATTTATACGACGCATCCGTTTCTTTCATCGGCGCGAATTCGTCGGAATACATTAATCGTACGATCGTGCGATCAAGCATTTTATAGATTTATTTATTTATTTGCCGTTCGTTGTTACACGGACGAAAATTTGCATCGTACGTAAATATATTCTCCAATATTAATCGTTATGTTGAAAAAAATTGTGACCACAGCTTAAATCGGTCCAGAGAAAATGAGCAGGCAGAAAGAAATAAGCACGAAGTAATTAACGGATTACGTGCCTATCATTATTCACTCGGCGTGGCATGTACGCGCGCGAATGTGCTCGCGCACGCGAATCCGAGATCAATCTGAGTTTGTTCGGGTTGTAAAAACGTAACTAATTATCGGGCATTATTCATCTTCGTCCGTTTGTTTCCATTTTGTCTTCGCGCGGCGTGATTCTACGGGACAACCGTGCCCGGCCGCCATTGCCGACGCGCGTTCCCCTTGGAATCGATCATCGATTGGACGCGAACCCCTTGGTGCTCGATTCGAGAGGGTGCACACAGAGTGTATTGTAATAGGCGGGCAACGTTTCGAGGTTAATTTTCGAACGGTAGAAACAACGGAGCAGTCTTCGGTTGTTTCGGATTTACGGTAATGCTTTGATATCGCGCGAATGGATGTGCACGATATTTGCGACCAAATTCGATCCCGCCTCATCTGTGAAACTTTTATCAGCAAATTTCTGAAATTTCACTGAATATTTCACTTTGAAACGATACAATCTAGAGATCCATATACCGGGTGTTCGCGTCACTACTGCTCAGCGTTTTCTCGAAAAAATTTATACTGTTCTTCATTATTTCTTTTCGAGATGAAGATGACCTTCCTTTGAACGAAATTCTATGAATTTTTTTATATCTCCAAAAGATGTTTGTACAACGCGACATTACCGTATTTAGTTTATTTGCAAAAATGATCTGCCGAAAGTTAGTACGTATAAGAAAGTGAACATCATGTTGTAGCATACATATTTATACGTATAATAAAAAGAGAAAGGAAATGTTGAACACTCGGTTTACAAATTATTCGTGCGATTATCAATTTTCAGGATACTTAATTTTGCAAACTTATGGGGAGAAATGCCCGGGCATCTTCGATCGTACCGAATTCATTTCACGCATCCTTATAAATAATTAATGCACGAAAATCGCGATCTGATTAGAGGCCACGCCGTTGGCGGCGAATTAATTGCAAATAATTAGGCGGGTTTGATTTGCTAATACCGATAGCATCCTGAAAGAAGACCACCTAGCTTACGCATCCTGTGCACACTACGTTGCCTGATTTTCATATAAACACTTTAATTAGCCTTCCATCGCTCTCTCGAGGCTTGTGAGAGTTCTCCGGCAACAAGACCACGACCTCCCGTTAATTAACAACTACACTGAGACAATTCGACAACAACAAATCTCCGGCATCCGAGCGATGAACGGTATAACGTGATACTCGATCGAGAATACGCGTAAAGTCGACGCGTTTACGATGACGTATCCAGGAAACACGAACTCTCTCGCCGGTTGTTTCCCGAAATTCAAGCTTCGCGTCGAGCAATTTATCGTCGAACACGTAGGATCGAGTGTCGTCTTAATTGGGAACACGGAGGCTTAAGGATGCGAAACGCTAAAAAAAACAATAACCCGCAGTCCGAGGCGACCGCTAATGAAATAATGAAGTTACAACGCGCGCCGAGCGAGATTTTTTAATTGGTGTACGGCGATTCGCGGTCGAGCAGCGTCTTCGTTTTCTGCTCGCCGAGAGCCGAACGACTTTCTCACGACTTCGACGCATTAACAAATAATCGATTTTATTTAATCCGCCTACTGAAACCGCACATAACGCGCGCCGGGATACCCGGTGAGAAACGGAGAGAGAGGAGGAGACGATCGTCGACGATCGTCGCAATTCAGTTCGGATTACCGTCGTTCTGGATCACCTTGACAAGCGTCGAGTCGCAATTTCCTCGGGACTGCGTATCGTTTTGATCGTTTTTTTGTCTTTTTTTGGTCTTCTCCCTTCTTTTTGGACAATTCGTTTGAACGACCCCCACTAACCAACGTCTGACTGCATCCGCAATGATGCTCGTTTTGCTCATAACTATCGTGTTTTCGTTTTTTTTTTTTGGTTTTTCTCTGTTTTTCTTTCAATACACACACACACATACATGTACGTCCAGATTTTGTTTAAATTTGATGTGTGACTGGTATTCGGTTTGATACATCGAGCAGAACGAAAGACGAGAGATTTCCGTTTTCGATTTTGTTCCTTTTTTTTTGTTTCCATTTGGTTTGAATCTGTACCGATGTCGCGTCGAGAGCAATCACGGGATTTCAGGGGACGACGATCTGCTACCACTGGCTACCCCCACCTGCCAGGTATCGCAAACGAGTGTTGAGTTGCACGGTGTTCTTTTTTTCTTCTTGTTCTTCTACTACCCCCCCTCTCCCTTTCAATTTTTAACAGTACACTTTGATTTCATACCGTTTGAGCTTCTTGATTTTTCATGAGTTTCGATCTTTCTTTTCCTTATTTTTTTTTTCTCTCTCTCTTGTGAAACGTTTGTTGGAGTTTGTTTAGTGACCCAAGCCGCGAAACGTTTCTCGCGAGGCACAGTCCGTTTTGTAGTTGACTGATACACCTAAAGCAGGCCCGGGCAACTGATCTATAGGACCTGAGTGACGTCACGAAGCTACAGTGTAGTCTAAATCCTACAGATCCTGACGTCACCGGTCACCCCACCATTGGTAGTGGGGGCAGTTCTCGTACCGTGACGTCACGTATTACCCGTCGCGCCGTTCGTGCCGCTACCCCCACTACCGCCACGAATCGTAACCGCTCGAGCGTTCGCGGCTCGCGAGCAATCAGTTGCCCATGTCTGACCTGAACAGTGGCGTCTCCGATATCACGAAGTTTTCTCGAGAACGACGCTTTTAAGTTAGCACTTAGGTTTCAGTAAGTACGAAGGGAGGAACACGCAATCGACACTGGTGAGGTAATACCGAAATTACGGAATTCTACTTGTCTCGAACGTCTTGTTGTTCCAAGTGAAAAATCTATTTTGTTTAAAGTATCCCGAACAATTTTTAACTAATCAACACGTTCACTTTTCTTGAAATCGGTACTCGCGGAATTACCTGACCATCTTTTTGCAACTTAACGGAGGAAGACATTCAATTTCGCACGCGAGTAGATTTCGACGAAACTCACGCGAGGAATAAAATTCTCAGGAAAATATTCCACCTGTCATATTTCTTTTTTAAATCCAATATTTTTCGAAAACGCGCAAACTTCGCAATGTGTTTCGCCGAGATCTCGCGCAATTTGAAGACGCGCCTTTATAGGGCAGCGAATCGGGCAAAGAGGAGATCCAGGTGCGAAAAGATGAGAAAGCAGAGCCCGTAATCTTATCGTTCTACGCGGCGAATGAAAATCGATAGGCAGTCGAGTTCCTCCTTCCCCCGGAAGCGACGTAGCCGCGCGCCCCGGTCCTTTCTGTTCGCGACGAGAGTATTCAAACGGCTGGGGTGCGCAAGAGCGGCGTGATCATCGTTCATCGTCATCCCGTTCCCTTCCCCTTGTGCAAAAAAAAAAAGAAAAAAACACACAAAACCAATCCCCTCCCCAAACCGCAACCTGGTTTGTCTCTTTTATCTGAAACTGGTGCAAACTCGGCTTGAAGGTGCGTGGATAAACAGCTGTCGTCGTCACAGCCCGAGCCGCTCATCTTCTGCATGACGAGCGTCTCGCGGAACACGACCTTCGTCATCGAGTGCTGCAAAGAGGATTTTTGCAATCGGGATCTGAAACCTCAGCTGCACCCCCGCAAAGAAGGTATAGTCCATCGACCTGGAAGTAGCGAACACTCTGCAGGTGGCTGCTCAGGCTTTTGCTGCAGCGCTCTTTATTATACATACGTATATTTATATATATATCTATCACTGTCCTGTATCTATGCCTAATCTATCTCGCACTCTCATCTCCCAGTCTGTCTTTATCTTTATTTACTACTTATCGTGCTCGGTAAGAGTTATAGTACGCGCGTCCGCAATCGTTCCTCCTCGGCGTAACCCGAGGGACCTCGCCATCGAGCGATTTTAACTGTCGCGGCGATTGTTTCGGAATTTTCTAACAACTGAATCTGATCTGATCGTTTCGTTTCGGATTTATATGAATACGATCGAAGCAGACACCCGTCATAGACGCATCTCTCGTGCCGTTGAAATCTCTCCCGACCGTTGTGTACGCAAGCAGGCGAATGATCGTTCGCGATCATGTAACGCAGTGTTCCAGTTCGTTGTACAGTTTCGCTCAGAGCCGCCAGACGAGGGGAAACGATTGCCCTCCCTCTCTCTGCCAGTAGCGGATCGGTCACGTGACGTTGTGACGCGTGCACGCACGGGACGGGTCACGTGACCGGGAAGCGCGGTGGAACGGTGGAGTGGGGGGGCACGAGTCCGAATCCGGCGACTCTGGTTTCGCTGCATATTTATTATGTCAATACGCCCGCTGCATCGCAACCGATTCTCTCTATTTTCTTGCCATGGCGTCTCTCCACCCCACTCTCCCTCCCCTTTCACTATGCGGAATTGTGCATTGTAAGTACTGCCTCTCCTGCACCTGCTGACACACTCTCTCTCTCTTTCTCTCTGCCGATCTCTTGCTGTCTCACCTCACTCTTTTTCCGAAATTTCCCTTGATTTCAGTGACCTTGAGATATTGTTGCTGCTGCACAGAGACCGTTTTCTACAATTCCCGTGTACTTTATATATATATATACATATTCGGAGCAGTTCTTTGGAGAGACTTCAGATTGATGACCTTGACGACATATTTCAAGGTCATTGGAATCGAGGAGGACTCCCCTCACTCCGAATAATCATTACCAATGTGTTATATCTCTCCCGAGCTAGTCGATACTTTTCTTATATTGCGCTCGACCGAAATCACTATCGATCTTTGGTCATTTTTCAAATAATCGATTTATCCGTCTTCTCCTAGCGCTTTGTAGTTTTGCAGCACAGTCGACTACGTGCGATAATGTATCTTTTCTTAAAAATTGTTTAGCAATGTTTTACAAGTACTTCAGTCTAAAGTCCGGCGTAAGAACATTCTGGAACAATGAAGGTGAAAGAATGCGTTACGTCGTAATGTAAAAAACGAAAGGAAAAATATTGTCCACCTACGGAGGTGCTTGTTACTTCAAGGTATCCTCCTCCACCTCCTCCTCTTTTTATTTCTTTGCTTACAAGTGCTCGGAGACCGGAAGCTCTCCCGAGCGGACTTGGAAAGCACCGGTCGGGTCGCATGTTGCCGTATATCTCTCTCTCTCTATCTCTATCTCTATGTCTCTTCTCTCTCTTCTCTCTCCTCTCTGCACTCTCTAGCGAAAGTAGACACGTAGTGACATTGGCAAACAGATCCTTAGAGAAAGGACATCTTTTGTAAATATTTTCCTTCGATTTCCTTTCGAGCAGAACTGTTGGAAGCCTGGCCTTCCTCGACCCCTCCTCCCCTCCACCTTCGCCCCTCGCCTCATCCCTCTGCATACAAATCCGCGTAGATTACGCGCGTATTAACCTTTCCTGTAGTCGTCGATGTTGTTTACAACGGCGAAAGGTTCGTGCAAGACCGATAAAGCGGAGTTTACATGTTCCTCCTGCTGTGAATATCCTTTGATTATATTGGACGTTTCAAATTACACATCAAATTTACGGTCCGAAACAAAAAAGAAATTAATAATTAATCAATAATAATCAGATGATCTTGTACGAACGTTTCGCCTGTTACTCTAGCTGGAACTATAGTAATTCTCGTTTCTGCACGTCTTTCCAGTTTTGATCAGTCTATTTCCTTTGCTGTCGCGACGCATCGCTTTTTCAGGACGGCAAAGGGCAGCAATCAGCCCAGTACACCAGACACACCGGGTTCATTGTTATTTTCAATTTGACAAACAGTTTTCCTTTAACGACCTGTCCTCTTTCACTAGCTTATGAGACTCTTTTCTGTATACATACACATACATATTCGTGTAACTGTGTTAGTTCTTCTCGGGGACTAAAATGCTTCTTTTCAGTAGCCGGTGACTGTCCGATGTCGGAATACACATAACAATATACTGTACATACTCTCGGTAGTTCTAAGTAATTGACCGATTACTTATCTAGAAGTATGCTGTGGCGTATAAATATGCTTAATGGTATCTTGTTGCACGGTCGTTTGCTGCGCAGATAATTATTGAAACGGATATTATTAGCATCCAGCATTCCGATCGCTCCGCCAAGTTAAATCGATCTAAGTGTTCAGAACAATTACTGAACTTGCAAATCAGGAGAAGTTATACAGGGTGTCCATGCTTATATTTTCGCTCGTAGGATATCAGTAACGAAAGTATTTCTTGTCAATTTGTAACTACGTCTTTTTCTCAAAAAGCGGGTGAAACTTCACCTCGGGAAACTAAAAATTTTTCACTCATTTTAATGCGATCCTGTAGATTTTGGCGAAAGTGTGACGGAAATCCAAATTCCAATTGTAGGAATCCACTGGCTCAAAAGTTCTGTGTGTTTAAAGCGAAATTCTTGATAATCCACGTTGACATCGGCGAGCGCTCGTGGCGCTACCTAGCGGCTGCGCGCGGCGTTGAGTACGCGCCAACATGGCGGCGCCCTTACCGTCAACAACATTTAGAATCGCATAACTTTTGAACCAGTGAATCCCTGACATTGGAACTTGGATTTTCGGCATTCTCTCGGCAAAATCTACAGGATCGCATCTACAGAAAGTTAAAATTTTTGTTTCCCGAAGGTGAAGTTCAGCCGAGAAGTCGGGACACCCTGTACGTTTCGCGAACGCTAAGTTCAGTAAAATCGACAGTTTTTCCGTCGATCGAAGCACACGAGCGAGAGCGCAACGGACTCGATCGAGAATAAGAGGATCGACGATCGGTAAAGTTTCGGCCTGGTCCCAGGCGAAAAACAATTTAATATAACAACGGTCCGTCCCGAAAAGGGCCGCGATAACGACGTTATAATGCAGCCCCTTAAGAGCCAAATTACTTCGGACAGAAAAAGCGGCGGCGCGGCCGGGTCAGGGAGTTATTAATGATTTATTCCCGAACGTATCACGCCGCTGGTGTCCTCGCGAATTTACGACCTCGTAATAAGCGTAATTTATCACGGCCGTGACAAAGCGAAGAAAAAGCACACCGAGGAAAAAAAGTACTACGGCACAGAAAAGAAGAAGAAGAAGAGGAAGAAGGAGGAGGAGGACGAGGATAAAGAGGAAAAGCAACACGACCGAGCAGCTGCCGCTTTAATTTATTTACAACGAATCTGGCGCACGATATCGTTCCTGATGGAGAATAGCGAACACGATCGATTTCAATGTATCGCGATCAAACAAATACGATCCGAATTCTGCCGTGTTCGGACTCGTTTGAACCGGGAAAATGTCGCGAGTAAAAATTTCGTAAAAAAAAAGAACAATATCAAAAAATTTTCGTTCGACGAAGAATATTTTTGAAAACCTATTTCATCGGAATTAAGCGCGATTTCAGGATCCGCCGGGATTTTGTTCGTCGAGATCCACGCGAGGAGAAATGTTCCCGAGGGAAAGGGAATTAGAAATGGCGGAATGCCGTCGACAAGGTACCGTTAAAAGGCTCGGTAGTTCGGTTCCCTCGGCCGCGAAACCAGCCGCAGTCGCAGCCGCAGCTGTTCGCGGACACGCGAGAACTCGAGGCGCGCGAGAGGTCGCGGCACGCTTTTCGCTGGGTTCGCAGACCGGATGTAGCCGTCATGCGTCATGTGAAATTGTTCTCAGGTGTTACGGAAAGGAGAGCTCGTTCCCGTCGCCCGAGTACTCGATCTGGTGCAGCACGAATAACACGCTACACGGTCCAGGCGACTTGGAGTACGTGATCGCCTGCTGCAAAAACTTCGACTACTGCAATCGCGACCTCAGGCCCTCTCTCGCCCCTCGCGCGGCCGGAGGTGGGCCATATTCTCGACTGGCCGATTACCTCGGACGAGGTACAGCTTCCGCGCGCGATTCTCCCTTCCAAGGTCGACTTCTTGCCTGGAAAACCGCGACAGTGGCGGGCCCCCCGTACAACCAACCGAGTTTTGCGTCCGGTCGCCGTCCTTCTCGATGTTTGCACAGTCTCCAATTTTTTCTTAATCATAGTTAGCGGATTTTTATGTGAAGTAAAACTTGTGTAAATCATTTCGATTTAAATATGCTAAAAATACTAAAATAAAAAAAAAACTACTAAAATAAAAAATACTAAACTAAAATAAAAATAATATGATAAAAATGCTAAATTGTACAACGAAAAAGAAAAGAATCGTTCGCGCGATGCCAAAAGACGCAAAACTCCGTTCGATATTCTTTTTTTTGTTCGAATATTTTACGCAACGCGGAATAATTGGAAGAGACTGGACGAGACGAAACGTCGAAAAAGCGAAGGGAACAACCAGAAAATTAACGAACAGTGAATTATTACGTAATGCTGCGAGCCGGAACCCCGCACTTAGCAAAACTAGAGAAAAGCTGGAATTTGTACATATCGATCGGTGCGTGTACCTTACAGCAATTGTAATTCGGTTAGCATTAGCAGAAATCGAGAGCTCGCTCGTGACTGTTTTGTCAAGAGAAATGAGAACTGCTCCCGATGTATGGTAGTCGAGTATGTACTGACAAAATTGACTGACGACGTCGATGGCGATTCTTTCGCGCAAAAACGACCTTGGCAAGGCGAACGCGATAAAAAAAAAGAAAACTAAAGAAGAAAATCGGGCTTTTTTCAGGTCATCGACTTCTCTCGATGCTTTTTGTGAATTGTCTGGGCGATCATCTCTGTCACATGTGTTTCTCTATCTTCCGTCCCCTGTATACGTTGTCTTTGTTCATCCAACTGGCTTGCGCCGTGCCGACACCGAGCGAACATGGTAGCAGCATGATGCGAGGGATGCTGAAATTGATCACCTTTCTTTCTCCTTTTTTCTTTTTATTTCATTCTCCGCTCTGTTCATTGCGCGGAACAACCGTTGCTCTGTTGCGTAACGGGACGATTCGCGTTCGTGCGTCTTTTGCAAAATCGATTGTATTTTTATTCGGTGATTTTTTCCCCGTTTTGTGCGCCGACAACGAACTTTCGAAACGCATTTTCTAGAAAACGGATTTCTAAAATCGCGTATCTGTCCGCTCTCGTAACCTTCTGTGTCGCGAATTTACTTGTACCGATGTTTGCATAGCGCGTTTCAATTGAGAAAGCGTGCACCCGTTCTATTTGATGAAAATAATCCAGATTTTTCAACGGAAAGCCTTTGTGCTGCGACAGCTCTTGCGAGACTGTATAAATCTTCTGAACGAGAAATACGAAAGCATAATACACAATTACAGGGAATAAAGAATAAGGGTAGAACAGTATACAATGAGAGGAGAGCAGCGGTGCGGTCAGCCTGAGCGTGGATAAATCGAATAAAAATGTCGGCAGAACGGAGTAGAACGCTCGATAGAATAACGAATAAAGCGGAGGTGCTGGCGGTCCCGCAACAGATGAATAAAATAGCAGTGCGAACGGAATAAAGTGGAGGAGTAAACGGAATAAGAATCGAAGCAAAGGCGGATAAAACCGGAAGGAGCGAAAGGCAAATAACGAGCAGAACGGAGAAAAATAAAACGAGAGCTGTTCGAAAGTATAACAATGGTCACGCCGACGAGATATAGCAGCCGAGTCAGGTAATGAAATTTCCCGATAAAAATCGAACGCGATTTCCGCCAATGGTAATCGAGCGCGTATCATCGAGACAATTTATCGCGGGGCTCATGGCAAACATGTTTTCCCAGGAACGATGCTCAAATTAATCGCAACCGCCGCCGCCGCCTCCGCCTCCGCCGCGTCGACTGTACCGTTCCGAATCGATTCCAATATATCGAACAACGCCTCCCTCTTTCACCATCGCGTCCTCTCTCCTGCCCATCACTTCGTTCGTCGATAAACGGTAGATACTCGCGTATTTTGTGGGCCGATAGCAGCTTTATCAGCGGCGGCGGCGACGATGCGCGCGCGCGCGCGTAATATTAAAGTGGCCGCGTTTCTCGCGGACCGAGCGTAATTCGATGATGTCACGATCCAGCCTGCTGGATTCTGTATCATCCGCATCTGTTTACAGAACGGGAGAGGGCCCGAGCGCGATAATATACGCCTTGTAAGCCGCTCGCGGATAAGATAATGCCGAATTTATATTCTTACGACCGGTAATCGCATTCTCCTCCGACTCGGCTCCGAGAGACGCTCGATAAAACCAAGATGCCTGATGCTACGCGACGCGACGCCGAGAAATATCATCGGTGCCGTCCGTCTACGAGTTTCGCGCGGTCCTTTCTCGTCATCGCGATAGCCTATCCGCCGCAACACGCAATATCCGGGATTTCTTCGCGAATATTCGACATTCCCTTAATCCTTCCGTTTCGTCAAGGGACGACCCCTCCGTTTCACCGCGAAAATAAACCTCGTTTCCGATTGGAATAGAAGCCTCTCGAATCGTCATTTCCCGATAGACATTGGCGAAATAGTATCGGTGGTACGTTATCTCGCTGGTTCGTTTCCACACGGTCCCGGGGAATTTCAATTCGCGAGCGCATCGCGCTCTCCTGCTCTCTCTCGTATCTGGAATATTCAGGCTCCGTGATACTTTCCAAGCAGATTAGAAAGTAAGCGAGCAGTGATCCATGATCGCGCTGGCATCGATCCGTATACCGAAATCTTTTCTAAAAAATCAATCCTCGATACTTTCGTCCCGGTTCGGAAATCCACGACGAGCATCAAATATGAAATTGAAAAATATCTAAAATCACGTAATACAATTTTCGGGCCGTTCGTTCCACGCTTTCCGTTGGCGTTTTGCAAGGTTCCAGGCCTTCTGTTCGTATAACGTTGCGTCGACTACGAGGCAGCGCGCGGAGCGGCAAAGGAGCGTTGGGGCCATGAATAAAATGGACGACAGTGGGACGTTGTCCGGAGTAACGAGGCGTATTCGCACGGTATTGACAGAGGGATGACGGGACGTATCGGAAGCGCGATGTCCATCGATTGTACGGGCTCTTGAAAATCCCGTGGGAGAGAGCCGACTAGTTTTATTGATGCGCGTTTTCGCCGCGATGATTTGTGTCGATGCGCGGTTTTAACAGCGCTTTCGAGATTTTTGCTCGGCGCGCTACCGTCACGTAGCTGCTCGATTGCCGGAATCGCGGAAACATTCGATTCCGAACTGTGAACGCTTGTCGCGAACACCGATTGGACGAGCGTTCAACGAAAGAGCTGCGAGGGAACGTGGACAAAATCTATTTGGAAAATGGAATGCACACAGAAGAGGTCGAAACACCAATCGTTAAGTTAGTTTCTCTATGTCGGCCATTGTTAACAGAGCACAAAAGATAAAATTTGTATACGCAGTAGAACAACGGTGTCGCTAGTTAAAAATTGCTGGAGGTATTGTTTCGAATTAATTAATATTATGATTAGAGATTATTCCATCGCGTCATGCTCCGTACGCTACAAAATGGCGTCTCGCGTCGGCCGAGGCACGGGTTCCCGAGTCCTGGCCAATTCTTATTGCGATGGGCGTGCAATCATCCAGACATTTTGTCCGTCGATCAGCCTGTTGTTGTTCGTCGCCTAATCGGATTCCTCGCGGGGAACGAAACCGGTGCGCGGTGGCTTGTCGCGAAATTGCTATGCGATATCTTCGCGCGGACTCCCACGATCGATCCCCGTTTGCGAACGACCGTTTTCCCACGACAGAACGACCCTCCTCGGCCTCCGTTAAAAATTCAGCCGCGCGAGGATGACCAATGATCCGGATCGCGTCGATCGACTCTGCCCTCCGGCGAATCCGCGGATTGTCGATGGAACAAACGCGGCGACTCTTCGGAGATCCGCTCGAGCGACCTGTTAACACTCCGCCCGAGTCGACAACGGACGTTGACACCGCGACGTACAGCGGGTGTCCCGAGAAATGTTAGGCAAAATTCAAAATTTCGTCGGATCTCCATGAAAATCGGCACGCTCCTCGATAAATCCTCCTGCAAAATTACATACCAATCGACACTGCGAAGTCACTGTGCTTGTTCCATTGCGTACACGCGCCCTGTTCACGGTGGAAAAATAGCGAAAAACGAAGTGTTCTATATCAAAAATCTATCGGAAGATAATTTGTCGACACATTGCGTTGATCAACTTTCGAATACTAGTAGCCGATTGTTTAACCCCTTATGCGCTGAACGTATCTTGAACCACCGCTGTTACAACGTTACTATATTATTCACGAAATTGGCGAGGACTTGAAATTAGTACGCATCTCTACGGCCAGCAATCGGGGCATTCCCGTACTCGCGAATGACTCTTGTTCGCTGCGCTTTTCCAACGTTCCGCGAGCATCATGTAGCCACCGGAACGCGGTAATTGGGGCATAAGGGGTTAAATGGAAATTAATAGCTCCCTTGCCGGCAATCGGGAGCATAAAAAGCATGCTAATAGGCCTCCGGGTAGCGAAGGTGTTGGGACTCGTCGCCACGGCAGACGAAAAATACCGTGGCGAGAGAGAGAAAAAAACGAAAAAGAAGACGCGAGTCCTCGACCAAGATCATCTCTGGAAACGCCGTAGGCCCGAGAGCCAACGTTAACTTTCGCTATTTCGACACCGTGCCCTAAGTTCGGTCGGTTCGACTGAGAAAACTGTGAAACGTGCCCCGGGACTAAACAATCTCGTTAACGTTCTGTGTGGTTTTACCGAGAACACTGTAACCCGATTAACAGCATCCGCGTGGCATATCTCCGAGTGACAGTCGTTTTCCAGGAGCAGGTAAGTATTAAGGGCGGCGGCGCGCGGGCGCTTCTCTCGATCAGAGTCGCCAGACGAGGGGTGGGAGCACGGATCGAGGGGTAGAAGTTACCCTCTCTCTGTCTACCGGAGACGAGACGGGAAGATAGAGAGAGTGGGGGGGTGGGCAAGTCTCGATCTGGCGACTCGTACGATGACTCGGGGAGGGGGGAGTTGTTGCATCGCACTGTTTGTGTACAAGCGCTAACCGGACAGGTAAAACGAAAGGTGAATCATCGAGTCGCTATGTTGTGCGTGTTGTACGCTCGAATTGTGCTTTTATTATATGTACATATTTAAACGGCCTTGTTGTTTCTCATCAGCACTTTTGTTTTGGCGCAGGATGAACATATTTGTACAAGCGGACATGGAAGGTGTGGAAAAAAGTATGATCGATCATCGTGCGATTTATCGTGCATATCTTGGAAAGGAATTTTTTGTTTCCTAACACCCCCCCCCCCCCCCCCCCTCAGCCAAAGCAACCCCTGTTCCCGTTCGAAACTCGCGTCTAATCGCAAGCCCCCCTGCATGACTCTAATGAAACCTGCCATGGTCTTTCACGCACGCATGGGAATGATTTTTCGTTCGGCACGTTCCGTTAAAGAGGTTTCCGCATGTCGCTCGTTCTGGAAGCTTCGCCGCTCCTCCCTTTGATCTCCCTCTTTGAAATTGGCTTCGCTGCTTCTCTCCTTCTCTCGCTCGGGCCCCGGTGAACCGCTGCGCCGCGCCGCTCCGTTCGATCCGACGGAATTCTGCAAGCCTCTGCCTCGTCGAACAAAAGAAACGCGAGATTCGCGGCGATGCGGGCGAATTTGAAATTTTTATTTTTCTCGCGAATCTGCGTCTGAAAATTTCGCCAGCAGGCACGGTGTTTTTGAGAACTTGACTCCGCGACAACTGCTTGCGATCGAAAAAGATAATTCGAAATGTTGAAATGTCGCGAGGATCATCGCTTACCAAGATTTCGACGGACGGAACGCGCGCGTGCAGTTTTTACCCGGGCGCCGCGCGGTTTCACGCATGCGAGACTTGCCCTGTCCGCGGAGACGCAGCCTAATCGAAGATTTTGTTGCGAAAAGTGTCCCCGGGCGGCAATGACGCGACGTGGGTCACTTGGAAGATGGCGTTGACGATAGCGGTGCCGATCTGCGCGATCTGCGTGATCGTCATGATCATTTATCACATACACATGACCAAGAGGAGACCGCCCGGACATTTCCCAGACGACTCGATGGAGGCGCCGGACCGACCCATTCTGGGCGCTGTCACCATCAGAGACATGCTGGAGATGACGACCAGCGGCAGTGGTTCGGGTAGGTCGAAAGAAAGTTTTCAGACTTTATTTTTTTTTAATGCATATTTGATATTTGCTAACCGATTCAAAATGGTGACAGTTTTTTGCGAGTTTTATTCTATATTATTCGGCAATCTCCGCCATTTTTAATCGTACATATAATTAACGTTATTTGTTAATATTTCTCTTGTTCTCTCGATCGTAATTAAATTAATATAGAAATAGCAATAATTCTCGGCGCAAGGTTCGATCAATATTAATTTAAAGCAAATTTGCGATTTTGCTAATTACACTTTCGATTGAAAGTTATTAAATTATTGCTATTTCTATGTTATTTGTTAATTCCTGGTCTGCCGTTAGAATTCGCGTGACGACAGTCTCGCGCTAGTCGGCGGCCATTAGCTCTACGCGCACACAGGAGTCATGTTCAATGATACTGAAATTCGTGTTCTCCATCCTCTCCCAAGTAGGTCTGCCGCTTCTGGTACAGCGGAGTATAGCCCGCCAGATCCAGCTCGTGGAGACGATCGGAAAGGGTCGCTTCGGCGAGGTCTGGCGTGGTCGTTGGAGGGGCGAGAATGTCGCCGTCAAGATCTTCAGCTCGCGGGAGGAGAGGTCCTGGTTCAGAGAGGCTGAAATTTACCAGACGGTGATGCTGAGGCACGACAATATCCTCGGGTTTATCGCCGCTGATAATAAAGGTACGTAACAAACGGTGTCCACTGTCGCGTCGCATGAAACTTGATCGCAATAAAAACTGCAAGTCTTCTACAAACTAGAGACGAATTGGAGATAGAGCTTGCTGCGAGAACAGGATCTCGTCTCACTTAACTCTTATAAGAACTTAGAATTCTGCGCAGCATGCTGGTTGCAATACAAATTTTTTTCAATGGAAAAATAGAAAGAAACTACGGTAGAGTCTCTAACAGTAAGGGGATGCGGTTACCCCCTCTTCTGGAACGCGGCACGTGACCGTCGAGTGGGAGGCAAACATAGTTTGCAACGTGTCTTTGTCGAAAAGTAGACTGTAATCGATAGAACGAATAACGGTGCTCGTCTCTATTTTCAGATAACGGCACGTGGACTCAGTTATGGTTGATCACGGATTATCACGAGAAGGGCTCGCTGTTCGATTACCTGAACAGATCGACCGTGGACACCAACGGCATGATCAGGATGGCGCTGTCGATCGCTACCGGTCTAGCGCATCTTCATATGGAGATCGTCGGCACGCAGGGCAAACCGGCGATCGCTCACCGTGATCTAAAGTCGAAGAACATTCTCGTGAAAACGAATGGTACATGCGCGATCGGCGATCTCGGATTGGCCGTCAGGCATGACGTAATTACAGACACCGTCGATATCCAGCTCAATAATCGGGTCGGCACCAAACGGTACATGGCACCCGAGGTAATTTGAAAGTAAAAACGATAATCTACAATTCCGAGCCGATTAATCGCTCCCCTCCTCGACTCTGCCAGTCGCTAATATTCATGAGAGTGCTCGTGCTTTTTCGGAATCCTCTTTACAGCCAAGCGTTTCATCAATCTTGGCTTGTTCCGTTAAGAATGTTAGCTTCTTACACCTGAATAAATCATTACGTTGCTCGGATTACTATGGGAACGGAGATGGACAACAAGCGATCCTCTTTGTAGCATCTCGAATCATTCTGCAATATTTATTTGCTGTCCGGACGTACTTTCGTTTGATCTCACGATGTCGAAAACTTCTCAGAGCTCCGTAACTGTGACAATGATCAAACTTTCACGATTGTTTAATTATTCAAGATTCTGGAGAGATAAGGTTGTCCGCGGCTTTTATTAAATATTCAACACGGTCGAGACGCTTAGAAATTGTAAAAGTTTCCAGGATGATGATGACGATGATGACTTTTCACAATTTTTTAGCGTCAGCGTCGAGTAGACGAGTCTTTGAATTGAGAGATGGCTGGTGAGGATTGTTGGTTCTGCTTTCAGGTTCTCGAGGAGACGATAAACATGAACCACTTTGATTCCTTCAAGAGGGCTGACGTATACGCTCTCGGGCTGATCCTCTGGGAGATCGCCAGGCGATGCAACGTCGGCGGAATTCACGACGAATATCAGTTACCGTTTTACGACCTGGTGCCTTCGGATCCGACGATCGAGGAGATGCGCAAAGTCGTCTGCGCCGACCGGCAGAGGCCGTCGATACCGAACCGGTGGCAGTCGATCGAGGTACGCGAAGACACGTTCTTCGATCGCTGATGAAACACATTTTTGTTAGAGATAATGTCTCGATATATGCGAATGAGACGTGCAGAGTACGCGTGTACGAGACAATACTAAAAAGATCCGTTTTGTTTTTAATTCCTGGTAAAAATACCTGTTTTTTTTTTCAATTCTTATTTCATAGTTTTATGGGATTGTCGAGGTTGCCGGGATGGCAATCAGTGTATTAATAGATCTTCAAGCTAAACAATTTTTTCTACCACTATGTTCACGGAAGTGCTTCACATCTTCATTGCAAACTTGTTGTAACTCTTCAAGTAGCAGCTGTATCGGTAACAGGGGGAAAAAATGATTTGTAGCATTATGTTTATGCAACAAAGTTTTATCAGCAGCTGCAGGAACATTGTACCGTGGACACGGTTCAACAAAAAGTTCAGGTGTTCCGTATGCATAGATTTTAACGCGTTACCTACCGGAGGCCTATCACCGAGTATGATTCTCAATCGCTGACCTGTACCGGCAACGAGCTTGAGAATCTTCATTTAAAAAATTGGATCGCTGACGAGAGATTTCTGTTTGTCGCAGGCACTGCAGGTGATGTCGAAGGTAATGAAGGAGTGCTGGTACCACAACGCGGCAGCTAGATTAACCGCGCTTAGGATTAAGAAGTCCCTCGGGAACTACGGCGCGACGGAGGACTTGAAGTAAACTTAGAAACCGGCAAGAACAGAAACAATCCGTAAACCTCTCTCGTCGTGTCACGTCGAAACGAGGGACGAAGGACGGGTAGTGCTTCAGAACGTATATGGACGCTGGTACCGTGGAACGCTTATTGCAATAAAACGATTTATGTGCCGTGTTACCACGCGCGCGCTCGCGCCGAACGGATCCCGGGAATTTTGTAGAGGAGCAGAGAGCCTAACGAAGAAAAAATTGGTCGACAAAATCGAGAGGGCGTTCCTTCTAATCGCGTTGACTTGATCGCGAGAGGTCGTTTAGTCAGGGTGACCTCGGGGCAAGCTTTTTCCGTTGAGAATGTTGCCCGAGCAGTGTTCGACAGAAACACGGACCAGACTGGCGGATGTTATCGAACGGCGGTTCGAACGATTCTTCTTGATGAACGGCAAAAATCGTCCGAACAGCCGCCCTCGAGATCGAGCCATCCGGTCCCGTCGATCGATCGGTAGAAAATATACAACAAGTAAATCCGCGTTCGGTTGATCGAACGATCGACGCCCGGTCACGCGTCACACTACCGCTGTATATTTATTGAATAGTAAACGATAAGGATAACGAAGTATATAAATTTATTATATAGCGACGTTTATTGAGTAATATTAACGAGTAACGATAAATTTGTATATTAATATATACACACACGTATAATTACGTATATTTGTTATCGGGTGAATGGGTTCGATTAACCGAACTGCTTCGTTTCGGATCTCATTCCAGTCGGCGGCGTGATCGTTAATTACGGGTTGATCGCCGATACTGATCGATATCGAATGGCGTTTCCGGATAGGCTCGAACCACCGTTCGGTTCTCGTTCACCTGCCCGTTGAACGATTTTATTGGGAATATACGGCCTCCTCCGCTGTCAGGATAACTGCAATGTATTCTCTTCCTTTCTTTTTTTTTTCTTTTTTTTTTCTTTTTGGTGACTTTTACAAACGCGTAGAACTCGATTGCTTTACCGGTGCATGCAGAGACTGGATCGTTTTCTTTTCGGGAGTATATACCATACACACACCGTGTTACAAGAGAAATGCATATCTTTGTTTCTCGTTTCTGCGATTACGGGGTCGCGGTTCCGGCGATCCTGTAAACATACAGGGTAGATAAAGGAAATGAGAGGAAATAGGCAGCCGTGGTCGTCGAGCGCAGGTCTAGCCCGGTTTTCGTGTAATCGAACGTTGCTTTTCTTCGACCTGGATACGTAATATTCTACACACCATCGGTAGAACCTCGATTGTCCGAATTTCACGGGTCACCGATTTCCTTTAGATTTTTATCGATTAATTTTATAAATTTTTTTACACGATATATATATGTATATATCGACCGAGAGTAGCGTTTGATATTCATTAATCTCTTCTGAACTGCCAGCTAACATTTTGTAATAACTTTTTCATCGACGCAGAAGATTAAGACTGAGATATTGACATGCCATATTTGAACCAAGCTGTAAGCACAATCACGTAACAAGCGTACAGTAAACTTAAAAATTAGAATACAGAAACGCAGCTGTTTTATCACGCCACTTACCAAAGTGTTAGGATTAATCGAACACTTACGGGGGATATTTTTTCAAAATGATCATTTTCAGTGTAGACTTCTATTTCTATTTTCCTTAACGATCATAACACGAAATGTCTCGATCAGGGAATGCGAAATTTTTATATTACAATTTTTTAAACTTCTCTTCTATATTCTTTTTTACACGTCGTTCGATTATTTACTAAGAATGCGTATTAACATTAGGGAACAAACAAGAATAAAGTCAAAAAAACTATTCAATAGGGCCTATTTCCATGAATATGAATAATGACCACAAAAAAAAACTACAAGTATAAGATATTGTACTAAGTTTTATAGTATTATGTAAGTTTCATTATAACCGGAGAAACGGAACTTTGGCAACTAAGATGAAAATCGACAGCTATCAAATTCGCGAAAGGTGTCCGAAAGAAATGTACGGTCCGATAGAAAACAATTAGAGACCGCAGAGAAAATAGGATAATAATAACGGGCCAAAGACAACAGAACCGTACAATTTTCGCGTGAAAAAAGGGTTAAACGTCGTCATTCGAACAATCCGGGTTCTACCGTACTCTTCTCCCGGCCATCGATACTCCGCACACGATTTCCACACAACGAAGTTTCTCCGCAACTTCCAGGCTTCATTTGTCGGTCGTATCCTTTTTATATTATACATATATATATATATACATATATATATACGGTATTCTTAGTCTGTAGACATGCCCAGATATTTTGCTCAAGACAAACTATTTTTGCGCGGGAATGAACGACCGCGGTGCGACACGCGGGACTGTCGAAGCGTGTTTCCTTTGTAACACAGGAAGGCTGAAATTGAAGGGTGCTAAGCTCAAGGATGATTGTATACCGTTCTGCGCGTGCGAGAGTAAGAGCGTGTGTGAGAAATGGAGCGCGAAAGAGAGTGAGGGAGAGAGAGCGAGCGAGCGAGCGAGCGATCGAGCGAGAGAGAGAGAGAATGTAAGACAGATTGAACTAAGAAAGCAAGTGAGGCGAAAGGAAGGAAGAAAGGAAGGAGATTGAAAAAAAACGAGCTGATAAAAAGAAAGAAAACATTGGAGAAACTATATTTTCGGGAATTTTTTTCGCGGTTGAAAGGGCAAAAGAGAAGATTCGGAAAACAGTAGATATACGACGGTGGAATGCCGAGATTTCGATTAGGGACGCGTGTCTCGTCTCGAAACGACCTCGACCTTCGATTCTGCCTTTCCACGAGCGATATTTTAAAACGTTTACCACAGAACTCGCGAGGAGAACGGTCCGGAGCGTTTCGACTACAGCGATGGGATGATCGCGTTTCCTTAATAACGTTACGGTAACACGCGGTGTTTAGTTAATGAATATTTATTTATCTCGTAAATTATTATGTATATTAAAGTTTAAGTAAATTATTCGTATTCACCCGTGTGGAACAACATCCGCTACAAGTGTTGTTATCTTTAAGTATTATAGAATAGTTAATCGTTTGCCTCGCAGCAACTCGTTTTACCATTTCGCTGTGCAAGATCGCAAACGGAAAATGTGTAAGAGAATTTATTACGTCTCCCACGATCGGTAGCAATATTGAACTTTCAAAGTAGCAAGGCAAGCGGTTAACTTCTTTCCGGAGCTGCGTTCAGTTTTATGAAAGTAACGAAATGATTGGCAGCAGAAGCGTTTCACTTCGACGTGTGTAGATTAAGTCTCTGAAAAATATTTTCATTAATTTCCTTCTTGGAAAATATTTTTTTACTTCTACGAGACCACGCTGTTTCCGTTCTACCGAGAACTGATCCGAAATCGTTTATGTATGGTTTGCGACACGGTTGGTCCCATCGTTGTTAACGAGGCACGTGTTTTCACGCGTGTGTTGCGGTTTCGCGTGACGATAAGCAATCGTGGTGACGGAGTCGCGTGCGTTTTTTGTGAGTCTCGAGTATGCGAGAATTCGTACAGTATGTCTCTCTGCGAAGCTCGACCGTGTCCGTGGACCGTTCACGGGCCCCAACGCCACGGTCGGTCCCCGTTGTAATCGGTAACGTTACAATAAGCGATTTACTACTTCCCTTGACGAAAGCTATGCATTGTCACGGGATAACGTAGGCGGGTAGATCCTCGAGGAAACTGATACATGGACGAGAAAGAGCAAAAGGAACAAAAAAAAAATGAAAAGAAAAAGAAAAAAGAGAAGCAGTAAGAAGAGAAGAGAAGAGAAAGAAAAATCTTTGTCATCCAATAGTCAACGTAAAAGTCTGCGAACATACAATTATTACTATACATAAAGGAACGGAGGGTCCTTCGAACCATATAATTGTATTTTTATATTGTTTTTTACCAACCGACGCCCGCCAGGCGTCCCTACTGATTTTTCTCTTCCGTTTTCTAAACGATCGAACACTAATTCGAAACCCAGCTGGCCGCGATAAATCCTCGATCAACCATTTCGCTGCTGACGCCGAACCGTGTGCTCGACGAATCGCTCGATAGTTGTTTAAACAATTACGTAGTGAAGATAGTAGACTTTTTTTGTATCTGTCGCGATTGAAACGGCGCCACGGTGGCACAGAGAAAGACACTTGTGCGATTCATATGGAAAATACTCGATCTCAATTATTGAGTTCTTCGAACGAAACCATCTAATCGATTACTAAGCATTATAAGTATTGTATCAGGTATTATATCAACTTCATATCCATAAAATGAAAAAGAAGTCATGTAGAATGGAATTAATCTAAGTCGGAAGAAATGTTTAATTTTCCATGTTAAAATAGCTTCGAGTGCAAAGGGTTAAAGTTATCATATCCAGTTCGACTGGCAATGGCGTCAAGTGTCTTCCCACCGTGTACGATTTCTGCTTTTGTAAAGCGTGTCCGCGGCGAAAATGGTTCCAATGGCCGTAGCCGTTCCTTTGTCCTCGGCGTTTCCCGATGAGATTGTTTCAAGTAAGTAAGCGTCGCGCGCCACCGACCGTTCGCGCGCACGACCGTTCCCATCGCGACATATATCGCAGATTCTGCAACCCACCAAAAGACTGAGCGATCTAATGTTCGACTAGTAGGTAAATAATCGAAAGTTAAATAGTTGACCGCGGCCTTGTACGGTCGTGGCCGTTCTTTTTAATGGATCAACGTCTCGCCGGGGCGGGGCCACGGGCGGTATCGAGAGCACGTCACCCCCTTCGTCTCCGGCGATTTTTCTCGTACATTCCTATTACGATGTAGGTTAATTTTATGATACAGTACATACATACGATATAGTAAACGTCGTCGACGAGGTTTCACGGACCCCCGACGTCGAGAGACCAGTTTCAGAAAAACGTATCTACCGTACGCGATAATGTACAACACTCACCGACTCTTACCGGAGGTAGCGGGTTTATAGAACAGCGTGAAACATGGCGGATTGATTTTGATTTTCCCCGACGGTCCCAGGTCTATCGTAGTTCCTCCGTGTCGCTGAACGACGCATCTCGCGTATGTACTTACAGACGAGACGCGCATCGCCTGTATTCCTTACGTTTCTGCGAACGAACGCGACGCCTACCGTGAAACACCATCGACGACCATGTCCCGCAGGTATTTCCATATTACTAGTACAATTTTGTGCCAATAACAGATCGAATGTTAACTAAAGCGAGAGACCAGTAACGATAATATACAGAGTATTCTCACAACCATACACGTACACGTTCACATATTAACACGTCATACGGGGACAAAAATATCTTTCAGCCTGTTCGACGTGGGCTGTAGAGGTACTTGGACACCTGTTTCATTCACGTTTTCTAGCTGAGCTACTTTCAACGAGTACAGCGAGCAATGAACTGTACTTTTCCTCATAAAAATGACAAGATTGGTTTTAGACTTTCTGTAATTTCTTGTAAAATCATCTGTGAAGTCAGTTTGACCAGTGGGTTTTTAATATCTTTGAGCAGGTGGCCACTTAAATTTGTATACAGTAATTCATCCATAACTGTCTATACCACGGATCTGACCAAAGACAGTTATCGTAAAGGGATACTATTCTTTGAGTTTTGCCGAACGTAGAACACGACACCGAGAGACCTCGGCCGCCGAGCAATGTAACCCGATACCGGATCGGGTATATCGGTGTGAGACCAGGAGACCACTACTAATACAATGACAAAACTTCTTTGTTTTTTATTATTTTTTTATGGAACTTTCACCAATATATTCGTGGCATTTTTCTAATGAAAATTATACCAAATATGATATAATTCCGATGATATTCACACGTGTAAGATTCGCGAATTGTCCCGGTCAAGAGAACTGACTTGTATTATAAATGACCATATACATATCTGTATATGATCCGAATTATATCGTGATCGGTATCATTTTAATCAGAAAAATGCCACAAATATATTGGTGAAAGTCTCGTAAAAAAATAAATAATAATAAAAAAGTTTTTTTATTGGCATTACTTTGTGAGGACACGAGGGCCTTTGAACTATGCCGGCGACTGCGACTATCCGCGTATCTCTCTTTCCCATACACTGTCCTTCCTTGCATCCGAAAGTTTCATCGTCCATTACACGGGTAAATATCATCGGAATTATTTCATATTTGGTATCATTTTCATTAGAAAAATATCACGAATATATTAGTGAAAGTTCCATAAAAAAATAGTAAAAAATAAAGAAGTTTTGTCATTGGATCAGTAGTGGTCTCCTGGTCTCACACCGATATACCCGATCCGGTATCGGGTTACATTGCCCGGCGGCCGAGGCCTACCGAGTTTCACGGCCCCTCACGGGGTATGCCCCTCAGTGGAATGGGTAGGCGACTAGACAGTTAGCGTTTAGACATTTTAGACAGTTATGGATGAATTACTGTACTCCGGTGTACGATAATTCGAAATTCCAGTGTTACGCCGACTGTCGTTCGCAACATCCAAACGTTCGAGTACCTCCGCTCCCTTACGAAATACGACATAATGTAATTGCAACAGAACGTTACGGAAGGACGTCTCTCAGATGTATCTCACCCGTGCACAATCCCGAAAGATATTTTTCTCCCCGTGACCGAATATCCATATCTACCGGCGTCACATTTCCAGGCGACATCGCGTGCGTCATTCGCATCCCCCCGAGGTCGGTGGCGTTTCATAGCCGAGGTCGAAGGACATCAGAGCGTCACCTAGGTTTCGAAGCACAGAACAGTCTGACTCATATCCGACAAATGCCGAACTGCCAAATAATATATTTCATCCCTCTATAAGCTCTTCTTCGCTCCCTTACGGTGTAAGTCACCCTCCCCCTCCCACCAAACTCCCTCTACACTTGTACAAAAAAAAAGAAACAAACAAAAAAAGAAAAAAAGAGGTGTAAAAGGAAGAAAGGCGTATAACGATATAAAACGCGCGAATACGAGGCGCGTGTATATCTGCGTCGTGTTAGAATGCGAGAAACCTGTACCTTTCGAGGCGGCGCGACGCCTCGCGTCGTCTGCTTTTAGTTTAGAAACCGAACGAAAACGAGAAACGATGAACGAGAGGCGCGCGTTCGAGAGCTTTCGGATCAATCGAGAAGAAAATCGGACGCGCGGCTGACATCGGGAACAGCTGTATCGTTTCGAGGAGCGATCGACGCGCTGATTTACTGGTCGATTCCTCGGAGATTTCGACACCGTTACTCCTGCAGAAATTTGGGAACAACAGGGAACGATCGGGAAGAGTGAAGAATTCGAAATTAGAGCTGTTCAAGATGAAACCTTTCGAAAGCCGATTATTAATCTGAACCTTCGGATTGTAATCGTTTTCGGGAATCGATACGGTATTCGACGCGCGAACGACACATTTTAGAATGTTAACTGTAATTTTTAAGAGTTTAGCAAACCGCCGTCGAGCCGATACAGCTGTCCCGATGGCTTTTAGAATTACGTCCCAGTAAGCAATCTGCTCTGAATCTGCCATCAAAGCTTGGCTACAAATCCCATCTGTTTATTAGGCTCGGTATTTGTAAAGTTTCGAGGCAAATTTCCATGCGAAATCTCGAGAGCAAGGTTTGGTCTCGTTGTAGAGGGCAGGTTGATCGCACCGAGAGCGAATATCCGGCAAAATTGTTATCAACATTATTTAAAAATTTGCAAATGCTTAAATTATTGGAAATGCATGAATCTTGGAATTGTATAATTCAGAAATTTCAATAAACTCTGGTCCGCTCTCAGTGCGACCGACCTGCCCTCTAGAACCATCTGTTTCCAGATTTGCCGACACGTTTTGGTCGGCAGAATCAGAGCAAATAAAGCCCAGATCCTGCTGCAAGCGTGGTTTCGCAACAAAACGACCGCCTTTTGCTCGCAAGGTACGATTGCAAACATTTGGTCATAATTTGCTCGTGGCAGATTTTGCTGGCTGGGCTTGTGCAGCAACGTTGCGCGTTAGTCAGCGTCCGCTAAATATTGTATCGGCGAATTCGTGTTCTTTTCACCATTGTATTCTGTTTACGAGGAATTGGCGTGTACCTTGTGAACGTGAATTTGTTCACCGACTTCCTCTTTTTTTTATTCCTCGACACGTTCGCTACCAAACGTTACGCGCGTTCGCCAGGGTGTTACGAATCACTCTGTCAACGGAAAAAAAACTGATACACTCGGCGAACGAGGTTAAGTGAATGTAAATAGCTGCATGAATTCGCGAAATCAGCAAATAAATTAAGTATTTCTGAAATTGTTACAACGGATGTTTACTTTTATTTATCGAAAGTACATTATACAGGATGTCCCAAAAATGTTGTATTTAATTAATTTAATGCTAATCACACCTGAAGAAGTGGCTTTAAATTTTTAGTCGGCAATGTACGTTACGCTGGTAGCGAACGTTGCAATAATAACAGAGATCCGTATAATCCTTTAATATGTTAATTGTTCCAAGAGCACAATATTCAAATCCAATTGAAATTACTTGCGCGTTCATTTAGTGCAACATTTTTCTTTCATTGCTCGTTCCTCTCTGTTTTCCTCCCGCGGAGTCTTTCCCGTAGTGTGCGTAGATTTGTTGTACAGAGAGCTAATCAATAAATCACCTACTATTAATTATTAACGAATTTCGAATGTTTATGCAGATTTTCATTCATCCGAAGTGTGTTTTATAAAATAGAAGATTAGAAAGAAATTACGCGAGATTCGAAAAATTCACTTTACACAGGGCGATTCACGCTTTACTGCGTGAACCGTTCACCGTTGGTCTAGTTATTATGTAACGATGTAATACTATTTTTAATTACTTTATTTACCATACAACGTCGTAGACGCAAAATCCTTTTGTTTTCATCTTTCTTTCGTTTACCCCAGTGTATTATACCCTGTACATAACAGTGTAAATGTTTATCGACGATTTATGTACGATAGGTGACCACTTGTAATTTTCGTAACGATGGATGGGTGAATCGGTGGATGGTATTGTCTCTTTTTCTAGTTTCATATAACGTATGTTTGTCACGGACACGTTAAGACCGAAACTATTTTGTTTCTTCTCTGTCCTTTTTGCAAAATAAATAAGCGCTATAAAGGTGTCGCGAGGTTGCAAAGCAAAACTTTTTAAAATCTTAATTTGACCTAAACTCTGTTTCATAGCTGAGCAATTCATTAAAATAAAAAAGTAAACTGTTACACGTGTTAGTTCGAAATCAGGCTGAACTTGTAAGTTCTGTGAAGATAAATAAATTATTTCAATTGATAAACAATAAACACACTTTGATCTGTGCATATTGTGCCTGTTATACAAAATTTTCTTATTAAAAAAAAGAAACATTTCTTTGTTCTCGACGACATGTTTATGGAGTCTGATTAATGTTAATTAATTGAACTTCATTCTCGAAATGATCATTACTCCGAAACGAATTTACAAAACCAAATGCAACGACAGATCAAGTCGCTCGTTAATAATTGTCATCGATCACTTTGTGCAGCGTGCCTGACGGTGTGGGTGAACCTTAATACTGTTAATAGATATACGTATCTAATGTTATTACTTATTAACGATTTGATTTGTAATTATCACATGGTCACGGAATTCTCGATGCTCGTCGCGCCGAAATCGTGTCCGAGGCTAGACCTTTTTACAGCCTTACGCAATATCTTTTTTACAATCATGAACAACAAAGCCTTTTAAGACACGGTCGGAGCATCCTTAGCGAGACTATTCGAATAATTGTCATGACTCGCGCGATTTCCGAGCCTCGAGCATTACGTGTCCGAACGGACCCTACTAATAAATGCCATAGTGGTCTGAGAAGTAATTGGCTCGAATAAATAAAAATTACTTTAACAATCTGAGTTGTTAAAGTTTATGCGAACAATCTGTGTTTTAATCCCGTCCACCGTTGAATTCAGTAGTGCAACTCAACGACGAGCAGCTTTACGATGGGGCATCACGAAGGTAGTGCTTTGTCGACATTGATGGTGAACGGAATTGTTATAAATATTAACCAGTTCGAAATAATAAATTTATCAGTGTATTGTGTTCAAGAAATTAATGCGTGCGAATGTTTACGGTTTTAAAGTTATTCTCGAGTTCTATTACGTACTTTCGCTAAAAAATTAGGTGGCAAGGTGGTCAAGGGAGTGTTTGTCGACATCGTTGGCAAAAGGAATCGTTATAAACATTACATCGCCAGAAGTATGTATCTCGTCGGTGGCTGCACACTTAGAATTTGTGTTAATATTGTAAAGTAGAATCAGAGAGGAAATGTAGCACACGACTGTCTAAAATATAGGGCAGAAAACCATATGTATAATGTTTAAAACATCTATTACAAAACTTTTTGCAGAAACAGATAAGACGAATTCATTACAATTGTAACATTACATAATTAAATTGATTTATGAACGTAATTCGTGATTCAGAGCGTTTTTAAGTAATTTCGATGATTCTTCTTCAGTGCAGTCGATCAATAAGCACTCAAACTGAGTTTCAAAAGCATGTTTAAATATTGGTAATACATCTGAAACGGAGACATCCGTATTCAATTCTTCGCTAAAACTAGTCACACCCTTTCCTTCAATACCACAAGGCACAATATAATCAAACCATTCCAAATTTATATTACAATTTAAAGCTAGACCGTGTGTTGTTATGTAACGGCTGCCGTGAATACCAATTGCACATATTTTTCTATCTCCTACCCATACACCAGTATTTGGTGAATGAGAAGCACGAATATCAAAGACTCCACACAAACGAATTATCATATCCTCTAATTGAGTAACATACCACTTTATACCTTGCTTATATTCTTTTAAATTCAATATGGGATATGCCACTAACTGACCAGGTCCGTGGAAAGTTATCAGACCACCCCGATTTGTTTTATAAAATTCTGCCCCTAAACTCTTCAGGTTTTCTTCATCCTGTTTAGTATAAGTCTTATCTCTAATTCCAACTGTATATACTGGGTAGTGTTCAAGAACTATTAGCGTATTGCAGTTGTATTTTTCCAAAGATCCCTTCTGATGATGATGATAATCAGATAATGTTTTCTGTAATCTCAGGCCAGCACCATAGCTTAAGCGCCCAGCCCATAAAAATTTAACTACTTTATAAGACATAATAGTTCAATATTAAAACTTTTTCTTTGATCACACGATTTCATACATCTAACAGCATATTCTTACATGCTTATGCAACTTGAGCATTCTCATTATTCATATTCTCTTCATTACTTTTTGCATCGGCTTTCCCTTGTATGTTATTGTGCAAAAGCCACGAGACCTGTTGTGAAAATATAATTTTTAATATATCCTGGTTAAAATTAAATTAATGATAAAAGTAAAACCATACATAGGCATCGGTTGCAGCATACGTTTTCTGGTCTTTATTTAAGGGATGAATATGCCATTGGCTCATTCTAATTTTTTTGTTTTTATCAATCTTTCTTTTTAACTAAAGTAAAAAAGGATCAAGTGTATGTATGTCACAGAAATAATGGTATTACTGTCAACATGTTATTTAATTACATTATTTTGAATGTACTAACCAGGTATGCTGTTAATTTTTCTAAACTCCAACGACAAGATCGATTTAGTACTCTGTTTGCAAATACGCCACTGTCCATGCAATTATTTTCTACAATCTTCTGAGCTGGAAATTCTTTAAAATCTCTACCCAACTTCCAAACATCGCTGTAAATTAAAAACAGATGTAAAACAAGTGATAAATTACATGTCATTGTGCGAACATTGTAATTTACTTACTTCTTAATATTTACACCAACAAGTTTTACCTTTGGATGAGATAAAAGAATTACAAATGCAGCAGGCAATTTTTTTAACGAGTACACATGCAGTAAATGACAAACAGTGTCATTAAAACAAATTTGTGCTAAAGCAGTTTTTCCACTTCCTGTCTTAAAGCTAAAACTCCACTCTAAATCGAATCCAATTGGCACTATGTCATTATTGGAGCCTTCTATTTCTTTTCTAAATACACCAGAAAAGAAGAATTGAGACTATTAGTAAATATTTATACAAGTGTAGCATGCTTTTATGTAATTGTAAAAAAGTACATCTTACATGAGATCGTCACAGATCATAGCACATGTATTAAAATCATTGGTATAATTAATACGTCCCTTGAACACAATAGGTTGCAATAGAGAGATATCCGGCTCTCTTTCTATAACTGGCTTTGTTTTGTCCTATCAAAATATTTTCAATTAATATTAAAATTTTCTACTTTATATAATTAGATGTATTCCTTCCTTCTTTGTAAAATAATGCTACTCATAATACATATAATTTCTTCCTAAATCTGTAAAATATCATTTATATTTTCTATTATAAATTGCTAAGTATATTTTACATTCTCCGTTGAATTGAACAATTTGAATTAAAGATACTAAAATGTATAACCTATTTTTTAAAAATCAAACAGAATTAAAATATATTTCAACATATTTACGGTTAAATTTCCTGGAAGATGTCTGGGAGATCGTCGTACTGTGAATTCCTTACCCTCCGATAACGGCTAAAAGTAATAAATTTTATGTAACGTCACAATATAAGAACATTTATTTAAATAAGCGTATTTTCGTAACTTCCTATATTAACCTCTTTAGAAGCTTTAGTAGTTTTAGATAACACACGACTGCGCGTACACGTGGTCATCGTATTTAACCAATAGAAAATACTTATTTATATGGTTTATATTACAATTACAAACCACAATGAAAATTAAATAATTATGTTTTCAGTAACAATTCTTCAGTTAATTGTAAATAAATGTAAAATTTCCCGCTAAATAATATCGAATGTGTGCAGTCACAGCCTACTCTATTTAGTACTAGCCGTGCTGAACAACTTGGCAACACCGCTGTGTTTACAGTTCGAGAGTCCGATTTTCAAGAATGGGAGTCTCGTGTTTGAGATTATAATTAACGCTTTTTTCATAGAAAATTATATTAAAATGCACAGTTCGTTGTTAATTATGTTTAAGCAATATGTAGATATTATAACTATGGTAAGTAAAAGTGATATTAAAGCATACTAGTATTTATAAATGCGGTTTACATTTTGTGGACTCCCGGAATAGTTTGGTGTTGTGATATATAATATTCGAAATATTTCCAGAGGTTTTAACAAAATAGAAGCATGAGGCAATGGGAAATCATCTTTGAACTAAAATGCAACATTTGAAAATGAATGAAGGGATATATAAGTTAATAGAAGCCTGAAATAGACGTAATTATTGTGACGAATTCGAAGAGGTTAAGGGACTACGTGTTTACGTCAAGGAGGTTGGGTAATCAGTTACTGAAAAGAAGAGTTATGCAGGTAAATAATATATTATATCGTCTTATAAACTTATAAAGGATAATTTTATAATTGTTGTAAATTTCCTCACCACCCTAGGTGTATTACTGTGGCGCGTTACCTTGTTTTTATCATAATGGGTGGTTCGCCAATAGCCATATCATCCCATTTTACAAAATAAAATACATTTTTTAAAATAGGAAGAAAATAAAACGAATTTTTTTTAAATACAAAGAAAATACAAATGAAAGAAACTTAATAAAATTATCTTGATGATGATTCTATCTTATGATATTCTCTTATATGTGATAATATCGTAGTAGATATTACTTTTAGAAAACAAAAAAATAACTTTTCACATATAAACAGAAAAATAAAATATTAAAGTTCTCAACAATAATAAATAATCTTTAATATTAATAACAAAACAACTCTGCTATTTTCTTGAAATACTGCTAATACAACCCTGAGAATCTTATATATAACATTAATAATAAAAATATAAAAAGAAAATTAATAAACTAAGACAAATAAAAAACTCTGTTGATGCATTAACTAACACATATTAGAAAGAATAAGTTAAATATATCAAAATTAATGGTTTAAAAAAAGCTAAATTAAAAGAAAATTATTGAAAATTTAGGTTCTATTGAAAGTTTTAATTTTTCGATTTTTAGAAATGATATGTGCATGCATTTCTAATTGACTATTGTTTATAGTTTTAACGTAATCGTTTAATAAAATATTAGAAAAAATTGATAATTTAAGCAAAATACTATGATAATCTTTACCACAAATGCATCTATCTAAAAATGCTAAATGATGTATATCTGATTGTATACTAATATATGTTAATTTACATAAAATATGTTTATGATTTTCAGATTTTAGAAAATCTGATTCTAAATTAGGAACACTTATTATGGCTTCCATTATTGCACACATGTGAGTAAATACAGTTAATAGATCCTCTGTAGGAGTGGAAAGACCACCCCTTTGCAAATGATCAAAATATACATTATTTACAGTTACACCTTTATTCTCCACAATTAATAATTTATATATATTACAATTTTTTTGCAACAGAATGGGACCTATAAATGGATATATAAATCTTAATGGAATCATTGACAACACAATTGGATAAATAATCAGTGTCGAAAATTTCTGGAAAACCACTGACATTGACAAGAAGATCACGAAGATTATCACTATCATCATCGCAAATTTGAAATTTATTTTTTATTTCAGCAAAAGAAAACGAACTTGCTGATTTTGAAAATATGTATTTTAATCTAATATTTTTTTCAAGAAATCAAAAGTATCACGACATATAAGCATGCAAAAATAAATTTTTAAATTAGTAATTTTAATACTCCAATGGTTCGAAATTACAAGCTTTTCTTTGTAATCGTTTTTTAAATTTAAGAAGCCATTAATTATATCAGAATCAATAAATTCTCTAATTAAACTTTCAGGGTTTTCAATAATTCTTTCCCTGCGCTCTACAGGATGTTTTCTTTGTGGTAGCACACATTTTTCAAGATAAGATGGAGAATTGACAAAAATAGAAGGTATTGCATCTTCCAAGGACACCTCAACAAAACATTCACCAGTAAGTACACTGTTAGTAGATAGAATACCTTGATACCTTTGGATATCAGTTTCTGCAAAATACAGATTACAAACTGCAGAATATTTTGTTGGTGTCCACTTTTTACAGAGAATAGCAGACATCCATTTTTTCCGCAACTGCTCATCTTTGGAGATATAAACATATAAAAATATAATTATTTTCTTTGAGAGTACTAGCATAATTTCCCTTACAATTGGTAACACAACAACGTCGTGGCATTATTAACTAATAAATATAGTATGAAGCTTATGATGTTATTAATACCATAAATTGAAATGTTTTAAAAGAACAATAGATTCTATGAAATAAATGTGCTACACACAAAAATAAAGACCTAGAAAGTTAATAAATAATATTTATCTGCATTATTGTACTTATTTTTCTATTTCTGTAAAGTAGCTACTATGTAATAAGTGATAATAATAAGTACACATTGATGTGTAAAACATTTGAAAAATAAGCGGAAAACTTAGAGGCCGGTAGAGGGAGATTGGGAGTCTGCGTGAGAGTCCTGTTGGGCGGGTTGGGTTAGTACTGATATATATACCAGAGTCGGACTCTCGCGGTATTGCCATTTTTACCCTCAGCACGGCTAGTACTAGAGTAGGCTGTGACACAGGGTAAATCTTCAAATCAAAAAAACTACACTAATACTTTAAAAATAATTGAAAAAGCGATATGAAAGCTGCTGGAACACCCGCTACACGCTCTGAATGGTCCGGCTTGGCTTCGGTGCAGCATGCACATCGTGCGGCGCGTGTCAGTATCGTTGCGCGCATGCGTTGTATATAGAAATGCGGACGTATGAAATAGGAATTGCGCAGAATGAACGAAAATTGGTTCTTCCGGTGTTATGGACTCTTGTGACTTTTAGTATATCTAATCCTCTTTGATATAAATGACAATTGACCATGCTGCCATTATACATAACTCTTTATTGACATAATATCTCGCAATTATTTATCAATAATAAAAGTAGTTGCGAAAAAACACACACATACATTATACGATGCCGTAAATTAAATAAATAGATGATCATGTATAATCACCGGTATAAATCCGGCGAATGTGATAAATTCTTTAATATTTATCACATTAACCGGACAGATAAATTATTAAAATAAATTAACAACTAACCCAACCCTAGACCAAATTTAGTGGTAATTATATAAATATGTAATTGATCCAAATACATAGTCATTATGTACAGTTGCCGAATATTATATATAATCAGCACTAAATTTGATCTGGATTAGATTTATAACATGTACCGTAACATAATTATTACATGAACAAATTTTAAATTTTAAACAATTACGTCAAAATATATTGTATCCACCATGCACCAACCCTCTTTTTTTCGTCCGCTTGTCGTTCGTAGGAGTTAGCGAAAACGGTTTCGGACGTCCCGTCGTTCACTGCAATGTGAAAAGAACAAGAGGTGATTACACTGGACGCACCCGCACGTTTTCATTTCGTCCACAAGTAGTAAATTTCAAGTACCTTGGAACGAGTCTTCGACCGAACGTTTGATACAAACTTTTGCCACGGAACAAGCTATTGCCGGGACATAAGAATTTTCGATACCACTGACCACATCGTTGCCATGTTTGGTGACCAGTTCCTTACATTTATGATGCAGAGTTCCTTTCAGGTGATCGCAAGCCTCTTCTAATGCGTGTACGATTTTGTTGCGGGCCTTGTCTGCACCCACTTTATGCTCAACATACTTCACAGCGTGTTTGCATGCCTCGCACACAAGATTCGCCCGCGCACCAGTACTCTTCTTTTCGTCAGCTTGTAGTTCGTAGGAGTTACCGAAAACGGTTTCAGGCGTCTCATCATTAACTAAAATTTGAGAATTCAGTATATAGTATACTCAATAAATGAGTTTGAGAGACCTCATATATTCCTATAAATTTTGGTCAATTTGTACAAATAAAAGTGCAGTATGCATTCTGTGCAACTAGTTTCCCACAAGCATTTATTTAAAAACAATTTAATTTGGAAATAACTGATTTTGAGTCACTATGTTTATCAAGAAAATGTTTACACTCTCTTATAATAGAATTTGGAAGATGTGTGCATACGCTGTGTACTGCATTTTGAATTTTAGTTTTAGGTTTATCGCTACCGTTGTTTTTAACAATTTGTGGTATTGCCACTTGACATGCTTCACATCCATGGCTCTGTGATTTTTTAGCAGTTCTACTTTTGATTTCTTCTGAAACGGTGGTAGAAATTTCATTTGGTGCTTCATTGTTTGCTGAAATGAAAGAAGAAAAAGTTTGGTTAGAATTCTATATGAATTTATTACAAATTATGTAATTCTTAGGAGTAACGTAAACGTAAATTTTATTGCAATATTACGTATACAGAATTTTTTTCCACAGATGGGAGAAAATTTAATGTATATTTGATAGACAATTCTTCATAATAATATAAATAGAAAATCGATAAATGGGAGTAAATGTATAAAATAATGTGTGTTCAGGTTCATTTTTAAATTGTTATTTATCATATTTGACCAATAGCAGTGTATTGGGTCAAGGGAAATGAGCTGCCATTGGCGGATTAGATTAGTTTTTTTTGTTAGTAACTTGGAAACGAAGCTGAAGTCACAATCTTTTATTGTGTATTTTTGCCTAATACTGACCTGAAGTATGAGGCCTTATATTTTGTTCGACTTGGTAAATATAATGTTGTTGTATACGTACATAAACATATACAATCTGGAGCGAATAAAATACTATATATGTGTATGCGACTGAAAATACAGGACGGTACGGAAGAGACTCTATGTTATACTAAATATATAGATATACACATGTTCATAATTTGATTCGTTGACATTGTGACTTCGACCAATAGTAAAATTCTTGGTGTGTTTTTCACAGCCACAGGCGTATTCTGTTGGTTATTAAGTACACCTAACCTCTCTGCACTTAATTTTACTATTGGTCGATGTGATAAGGATAACGTATCAAATTATGAAAAGGCAGGACCTCCTCTTCCCCCTATACGCTCCCGTGCTTATACCATATATACCTATAAACCCGGCATAGCTATAGTATATGTATAGGAAAATCGAGAATTCAGTGTCTGAAAGATGATGGGACACTGTGACGTCACAAGATAAGTCTTAAGATAATTTGAAAATGCTTTTCATTGTGATACCTTAATAAAATATATAAATATGCCAAATTCTTTGAAATTATCCTGTTCATTCTTTCCATGTACTGTGTACATGGCGCACCCGCTGATCCTCCTCCCCCCATGTAAGCCAAGCGTTGCCACTGTCGATGAGCATAGCTTGTACATCTTTTGAAAATGTGACATCACAGTGTCTTTCAGTTGATTTCATCTTTCGGACAGAGAAAATTATCTACGGCGTGTCTATAGCTACATATGGTCTAAGCTCCCGTACATGTTCTCCCTATCAAAAGAATGATACTTCTTATTTCATAACTAAATATTGTATTATGTCGAATTGAAAAGGTAACTAGCAGGTCAAAAGAATTTAATACAGTCTGTTGGATGATCCAATTGGTTAATATTAATCCAATAACCATTCTGAGCCGAAATTTTCTAACCCATCTATTGTCATCTGAGCATAAAAACACACACACACAAAAATAAAAAAAATATATTTTCAAATACCTTCCAACTCTAAGTTCGCTGCACGCACATTATTTGTACGAGCATTAATGACGAAATCTCCATTCTCAGAGTTGATTGAAACTACATCTGGTGTTTCACTATCTACTGAAATATAAGCACGACAAATTCTTTCCTTAATTATACATATGTATATTTTTTAAAAGTAGTACAATTCTTATAATAAATGTAAACTGAATTCGATTATATGTACATATATAGATATATGTGTATATACAGATTATGCATCTAAATACCCTCGAATTCGTCTTCATCTGTCAATCCGCAACCAGGTACGACACTACAACGTATCTCATCTTTTATAAGAGCATCAATTACAGCATCACCATGTTTATCGACGACATGTCTACATTCCTTAAACTCAGATTTTGGAACATGGTTACACGTGCTGCGCACAGCGTTTGCAATTTTGTCTTTTTTATCATTGTCAATTTTGCACATTATACATGCAATACCCTTTTTTACTTTAGCACTCCTCTTTTCATGCTGTCCCCACTCTTCACTGTCAGGTAGAACTGCATCTGGTATTTCATTAGTTACTGAAATGGAGAAAAGTATTCTTTAATTTTTGTTTAGGTGTTTAAATTTTACATTACGTTTTTCCTCTTAGATTGGGGATTATATAATTGTGTATGTAATGTAGTACACATGTAATATGTTATAAATGTATACTTCGTATACGTACAGATTTCGCCATTTTTATCTGTAACGAATATGTTTCTGTGATGGGAACTCTTAGGAGCTTTGCACAATTTAATGAAAGTGCATATTTCCGATGGCGTTAAGTCTGCGAGTAAGAGTTCTACAAGTTCTTGAATATATCCTTGCACCAAATCAGTACATTCTTCGGATAGACTTTGAGGTAAATGTTTGCACAGCTTCTTTAACTCGTTTTCTATGTTTTTCTGCATTATAAAGTATTATTGTAGTAATACTCCACTCGATACAATGGGCAATACAAAAAATAGTACCAACCTCGGTCTTATTATTCTTAATAATGTCATAAATTTGTTGCATAGCAAGTAAACACAGCGGGCAACTAGGTTTATCTACTCGTTTTTTCTGTGAGCGTATATTTCGCTGGGATACTTTTCCACAATTTCATAAATTCTTTAGTGGGACACAAACGTAACATTCCACATACCTGGAAATTATTTTTTTGTAGAATTTCTGCGCTTATTAAAATAATTATTATATAACAAGTGATATACTAACATGGGCTGGATCAATTTCTTGAACTAATATAGCAACAATAGCATCTCCATAGGTGTCTATAAATTCCTCACATTCTCCCTTTATGCTTGCTGGTAATCTCTTACATACAAGCTGTACTGTTTTTTTAATCTTCTCCTGCATAATAAATAACAATTATTTACTCCGACGTAAAATTATATCATGAAAATTGTTTAGCACTTTAATAATATGCTTCTTTATATTACAAAATTGTGTGGCTGAAATTATGTGGGTATTTTTAACAGGTATACAAGGGCTAACATTCAATCAATTCTTACCTCTGTGGTAGGATTTGTTAACGAATCTTGAATGTAATGCATTACGTATTCACAAAGGCCGCACGATACTTTTCCATTAACTACCGGACCATCTGACAAAGGAAACGGGAACATCCTTTCAATACCTAATTGCATTCCTTCGACTTCTGATTTGCTTAATGGTTCAGATTTTTCAGGTTCCATATTTTTATTTAAATTTTGGGAAATGCGTACCCCCAGTTCTTCTACATTCAGAGGTAACAGAGGCCAGATTGGTTCATTCTGTAAAATATTTAATTTTAAATAAATGTCATGTTGTACATGCAATTCTTGTATTCATAAAAAGAATTACTTACATGTACTGTTCTTCCTTCAGCAGGACACATTCCAGACATTTGACATATGTATTTACTGTTAAGACCTTTCGTGAGATATTCATAAATTACTGGATAATATTCATCGACAGTGGCAGTACACTATAATTCCGAATGTACCATTAATAAACAAGTCCATAAAAAGGTATATACAAATAGTAAAGACAATAATACTTACTTCACTTGCAAACGATTTTGTTTCTTTACACAGTCCATCCAATACTTGATGGAATTCTGATTCTGTAGTATTAGCTACTAGAAGATCTCTTAAATGTTGTACAAGTTGTTCACACAATTTGCATGGTAGATCATCACTTACATCAACCAAACCAACGCTTGAGAGTGGCCTAATTTCAACCTTTCGATCCTAAAATTAATTATGTATTGTTAAGTTGCCTAGAAATTCCTGTATTATAATAACTCATTTTTGTCATAAATGCATAAAATCCGCAGGTTAGCTAGGAGTTTTACTAAAACTTACTGCATCGGAATTTTCGTGTTTGTGAAATTGTGCAGTACACTGGCCAGATAAATGACAAATGTTCCGAGAATTGAAATTTTGTCGCAAATGAGCAAACAGAGTATCAAAATAAGTTAAAACAGTTGCTGAACAAGCATCTGTGAAAGTACTGAGCTCTGCACACAAATTAAGCGCGTTTCGCAACACTCGATCACGAGGAGAATTGTTCAATTTATATTCCATATGTGCTGCAACTGTGAGACATTTTGTGCAGTCATCAGGTTCGATTTCATCTTTTTCCAGAGAATGAGATCTTACATCGATCATCTAAATTATAACAGATATATAAAATAAACAATATAAAAAAAATTGTGCGCACAGTTTTTATGGAATATTCAATGCTTTATTAAACATTTTAACTTTGATTCACCTTGCTTGTTGGTCGGTTGGACTCTTCTAATAATTGATCAATATGAGCAGAATTACAAAGTCCAGCTACTGAACAAACAACAGATGGATTCATCTGTGATGCCAATGTTTCAACCAAATCAGGAATAAATTGATCAACAAGTGTCACGCACTCTTTCACAATTGTTTTAATGCGAATCAGTTTGCAGCTGCCTTCGAACACAGCTTTCAAATCATTCTGAGTTTGATTGCTTTCTAGCTGATCACGAGCCTGTTGGACCATGTCCTTACAAACGTTACAGACATCATCATTATCTTCTGGTACTTTCATATTATTCCATTTTATTTGTATGCAATGACTGGTCGCATTACATCCTGCTGCGGTTCTATATTCATACAAAATAAAACATTTTAATATTACACTAGTATACATCCTAACTAGATGCGTGTATAGACCTTCACAATCACTAGCGCATATGCATAACAATTTAATCTCATGTAATACACGATCGAACTTACTTAATATTTTCACACCAATAGGAAGGCCCCCATGTGCATTCTTCTTTACCTAAAATGTGATGATTTGTAGGTCCTTCTGCGTTGATTACAGTTCTAGCTGTACACACTGAAAAAATATAGAACATTGTTGCAAAATATAGAAGAAATCTTTTCGTTATTGCAAGGTAACTCCATGGCTACTAATGTTTTCATAATATTGGATGTAATTTATAAAGTTCAGTACATATAGCTGTTCAATTCATTTAAAAATATTCCAGAGATTACTTCGCAAATATGCTTTCAGATAAAAAGAATGTATAAATAGATATACATATATATAAATATATAGTGATAGAGGTATAATACACAAATGCACATTTGCTTAGCAACGCTCATGCCGATCGCAGGATTTTTCATGGTAATTGTTAAGCACTGACTCATCTTCTATCTGATTAAGTAAGTCTCATCCTTTCCGAGTAATAGTGGTATTATTATTAGCTGGTTAACATGGGAATTGTTACAGTATTTGTACATAAGTGAAGGGTGTAATACGTCATATTCGAAAGAAATAATCTGTACCAATGTTATGGTTCCAAGGTACAATAACATTATTGCGTATGATTGATAAGATTCCAACAAATGTGGCGCACAAAACGCCGTTCGAAATATATGGAAACGAGGCTAACAATAAGATTGTGTAAAATCGTAACGAGAAAAAAAACTACGCCGTAGACAAAGAAAGACTAATTTGAATGTTGAATAATCGGGATACTCACCAGCCAGAACCGCGCAGAACGGGATTAATACCTTCATTTTCCTTTGCTTCGTTTCCGAAGCGTTGGATATTAGAAAGGTTTCTTTGTTACTGAGTTATTCACGATGACGTGCCAGTTATCCGTGCGGAAGGTCCGGTAAAGATAATATTTGAACAAGTATCGACAAATTGTCAAACAGCGCTTCAGGCAAACACTACTGTCAAACGACCGTTCTTAGCGCTTATACGTATTCTTCTACCGACGCGTTCTGTCTTTGTTCATCTCTTTCGATTTTCCTCGACGACCAATAGGAACACAGCAATGGTCGTCACGTGACACGCAACCGTTCCCCCACCCCACTGCGTACATGGAAATTTGTAATGTAGCGTTTGATGTATATCGCATTCTTGAAATATGATGCATCTTGAACTTTTTCCCTCTTAAATGGAACTGCAATTGCTTCCGTTTTTTTTTTATTTATTCGAAATGTAGGAATAATTTACCAATCGTTGTCTGAATTGATTTTATACCATTGAAATAGTCGGCAGCGTCATCTGTTGTTATTAACAACGAAACAGTATAGAACACAAATGATCATACCAGATCATACATCGCTTCGTAGATTTTTGGTTTTTAATCGATATGTATTTCGTTTACTTTGTACCATTTCTGAATAGTTTTGAGGGGAATAGTGAAATTAATCATTTCCTACAGGAAAATGTATTATCAATGAATAATTATGTATGGTAGAGACATGACAACACAGATAATTTTCGATAAAGTAACGCTTGATGGATAGTGTTCTTTGTCACAAACCAGCTGAAGTCTCTTTTGTTACAATTTCTTGTTGCTTCAAATAACTAAACAGTGGCGGATTTAGGGAGGTTTGTTTGGAAAAAGGTACAAGTCACAACAATAAAAACAAATAAATAAAAATGGTAGGAGTTGGCTCTTTCATGGGCGGAGAGGGTGTAAATACATAGAGGTAGCCCCTAGGCGGCAGAAGTATAAATCTGCCACTTATAGGTTACGTCTCTAAGTACACGCGACTTATAGCGTCTTGTAATAAAAGTATTATGTATTGTAATTAAGAATTGTGACAATGAATTTCTATATTCGAAATGAATCTATCATAGTTTAATTTTAACAATCACTTTTATTTTGGTTCCCTTGTAATTGAAAAATTGTAATTTAATAATTGCTATAACTATTCTAATAATAGTTGAAGTAATCGTATTTTATTATTTAATTTGAAGTGTAAATAGTAACTTTTATCTGTTCTGTTGTAAATAAAGAAATAAAGAAGAAACATGTACAAATGACATATATTGTGTTAAAAACGAGCTGGTTCCTATAGATAAGAAACACGCAAAAAGTGTTGATTTATTACATATGCTTGCTTAAAGTAATTTATTTTTATGTTGTACATAAATATTCAATATTACATCGAGAACTAGTATTCCAAGCATGCTGATAATATATTGTTTTAAATCATTTATAATAGGCTACCGTTCTTTATTATTTGTACATCTTGACAAAAATTGCGATACATTGTAACATTATTTTATTACAAAATTTGCGATACATTATAACATTATTTTATTTATTTTATTTAACATGAAAACCTGACATAATGTTGAGTTTTCTGAAATATGATGGTAACTACGTGGATTTTAAGTGAATCACATTGAAAGTAGATACAAGTTATTAATTACGTACGGTAAAAAGACAGGTGTCAGAAAAATGTAAAAATAAATTAACTACGCCTTCCTATCTTTTCCATTATTTACGCCACCGTATGCAATAGATCACAATTTTTTGTGTTTCTGTTATCTGTACACGACTTGTCCACAATTGTAAGGTAGTATAATTTGTATTCTCGTTGTTGATTTATAAAAGTCAAACCTACTAGTGTCCGACTACTTTTGCGACCAACTGCATTTTAAAATACGGAGTCCCTTATTAAAATACTTCTAGAAAACTTAATATAGAAAATACTTTTGACAATTAATTGTTTTTGAATTTTTTGGATCAGTGAAATAACATAAATATAAACAAGTAAGTAAAAGTTCATCCATGTTTGGGAGTTGAAGGACAGCAATTTTTTATACCTAAATATATCTCGCACGTACGAGCGCTGGACAGAATACGAGAGAATAAAAAAATAAAACAACGATCGTTGACGTTGTCTTGCTAGCAGATTTACTATCATACAGATTTGAAGAACTTCCTGTGATAAATTCCCAATATATAAGCACATTAAAAAATAAAAAATCACGAAACATGCAGTATTTCTCTTTACCTGTCTTTACAATTAAATTAATTTGTCATATTAATTAAAGAAAGCAGGGGAAAATATTAAATGTCCTTTTATACTTATCATAAAATATGAAAATACACGAGCAGTTGTGAATTTTACTATACTGTTCTTAATTTTTTAATTTCTCGTTGAAGACTGGCGACACGTTAGAGATATCACAATTATATGTATAATTTCTAAGTTTACAAATAATTTATCTTAAAAAATTCTTGTATAATAAGAGAAATATGTAAAAATTAGAAACATTTCTACCAAGCGTTTCCGTGGTGTAGTGGTTATCACATCCGCCTAACACGCGGAAGGTCCCCGGTTCGATCCCGGGCGGAAACATTATTTTTTACTATTTTTTTTGTTCACTAGATTTTTGATTGCAATTATATTTATATGTCAGAAGATTAAAAAATTTGCAATTGGTCAACATTAATGTTGTCGATAGAATGGAAAACTAATATATATTTATGAAATGGACATTCACGTTAACCACATCTTGGGAATATAGGAATCTACATTATCGACAGCCGTTACAAGGATGTGGCGATTGTCGATAATGAAGATTTATCAACATTGTACATTTTCTAGTTTACCGACATCATCGTATTGATCATTGTAAATATCATTTATTAATTGTTCATATCAACGATTTTCGTTTGTAAATAACAGTCTTTATTAAACCTTCATTGAGTTAACATAAGATCTGTTGAATTTCATTTAAAGTTAATTTATTTATAAAATAGATAAATAACTCAAATTCAAATAAAAAATTAAGTAAAGAATTTATAATTTGTGAAGGGAAAGTTATATTTAATTATTGAAAAGTTTAATATAAAGAAATTCCCCACAAGGAAACTACTACAGCGACATCTTTACCACTTTCGTGTCGCTCTCTACCGTATCGACCGGAATTGATATCGTGGAACTAACGTTGTACAACGGCGCTGTTGCTGATAGAATTCGATTCAAGAATTCATCGCAAGGATATATGAAAATAACAGGGGTTTGAAGAGAATTAATAAATCCGACAAATAATTGTTTCATTTAAAAAGAACACACTTTTAGTATCCGTAAATCGTGAAGATTTCTTTATGGCAGATAAAATCAATACAACTCGCTGGTTGAAGAAATATCGAACAAACACATACTGTTGCGACTATCCCAAGGTTTCCTTGGAAAATACACATTATCGATTTAATTTTGCTTTGCGTACATGTACACACACATATATAATAAGTGTTGCCAAGAAAAGTTTGACCAGTCTATATACCGTGTTCCTTCGAGCGTTATCGCCAGTAAGGAAATTCGAATTTTTTCCGGAAAGGTGCGTATCCCTTAGTTCAGTGTCTGTTTATCATAGCAATTGCTACGCAAATGATAATTACAACAGTGCTCGCCACGCAGCGTGTATAATCTGGTGTTCAATTCGAGGATTTTCTAGCAACATATTTTGCTTTTTATTGTTATCAACGGTAATATTCTACATATTTTTCTTATTGTTTTCTATCCCAACACGTTGCGGTCTAAAATTACGTGTGAAACTGCTCGGCATAAACTAATTTGCTGTTATTGTTGAAATGTATTTCGTACATGAGAAACAAAATGAATCTATTAACACACAGAAGGAACGATCGGTTAATTTCAGTTTGTTTCTAAAATCGTTTATTATTTGTTCATGGGATCGACCCTCAATTTCTTCTATCAGAGTGATCCTCGCTCGACGTGTTTCCGTCAAACTGTAAAGACGTATTTTCCTTGAGTTATTTTGTTGCTTCTAAATAAACTTGATTCATATACAAAGTTCGGTTCGGTTTATTATAATTATAAACTAATAATAATTAATAGTTATTTCATATAGAACTCGCTGGAATTTCGTAGCGTCTAGTTCTATCGTTAAAAGAAATTCGATACTTTCGTGCGGTTTTCGGGCCTGTTCTCGCAGCGTAATCACGGAGGCGAGCGAGGACCGATCGCATAGTCACAATATTCGCAAGTTGGAACAACTCCCACAGGTGGAGCGATCAAAGTTTCGTAGCCGCGTAGCAACGCGGCTGTCGCCGTCAATTTCTACCCAATATGTCACGTAGAAACTACGGAATTGCCCGTAGGGCGTCTTTGATCTCGCGCAGCCCCCACAAGCGCGTGCTGCTTGCTTGTCCACCTTCTGAAAACTCACCCTCTCCTCCGTGTGTCGTGTGCCACGTACGCGGACGCGAGGGTTGCTAAATCCAATTTTATTGTTTGCACGCTCAGGAAATCCGGAATTACTCGATCCCGAACCGTGGTAGGTTAATCGTTCCGGTGCCCGACGATTTTCGAGAGTCGTATTCTTCTATTTTTTTTTGCGGTCTAAAAGCATTTGTTGCGAAAACTTTTGTCCAGGGTTGTCTCCACCGTAACATTTTACAGCTTAGAAAAACTGTTTCGGTACGTTTTACGATAAGAAAGAGGCGTTTCCTAGTGAAAAGGTGGCGTTCGGCAGAAAAAAGAAAAGAGCAGCAGAAGGGCGGAAAGGTTGAATTGCCGATCTGCGTTCGCCACACGATCATAGATCATTCCATTGTTGCAAAGGGGGTGTGTGTATATACGTTATAACAGGGGCATAATGGCGCACCAATGTGTACACACAACGGGGACAGAGGCTGTACAGAATGTGTGGTGTTTGGTCTCCATTAATATCGGATCGACTGGATGGTTACCGCCGGGCCATCTCTTGTATCTCTCGCGTTCTTTTTTTTTTATAGGGCCATATGTCTCCTGTGTATCCCATCCCAGCGCAGCCCGCTCATTTGTCAGCACGCAATCTGGCATTGTCGCGATTTGACGCCAGCAGTCAAAACGCGTGTGCGGTGTCGTTCGTTTCCGAAATCGAACTTGTTTTTGTTTTTCGCAGCGAAACGTTTAACCCTCGACTATTCTAAATATTGTTTATTAAACAAGTTGGCATCAATTACTAAACATTTAGGTATTTTATGAGGTATTCTGTCAATTACATATCCATAAAATGAAGAAAAAAAAAAGATATAGAATGGAAGTATTCTAGATTGCAAGAAACGTTTAATTTTCAAGTTAAAACAGTCTCGAGCGCAAAGAAACAGGGCTCGAGAGAATCTCTCGGTCGTGACGAAGCGACGAAAAAAAAAAATGCGACGGTGTCTTTGAATTTTTCATTTCACCTATTTATTTCTATCAAAAAATGCAAAATGCAATATTAACAAAAAATAATGATCGCAGAAAACATCGAAAGGCTACGGAGCAGTGGGGAGGGGGAGGGGAGAGGGAATCCCCAGGACGTATAATATCAATGGTCGACGGCTGGGTGGCGATGATCGTATCACATTAGCAGCGAAGCGTTCTATGAGCGACTACCGCCGCTGCGACCACGTCTACGCAAGCTTTGGGACCCCCACCGACGTATACATTATAAGCTGGAAGTGTCACCCTAACTGCGGTGCCTCGGTGTAAAATAAACGATACCTAATTATACGCGTCCCGTCTGCGTAAACGGCGGACGCGCGAGCCCCCCCCGAGCAAGTGCGCGCGAAGGTGGCGGCCTCCTGCTTAATGGGATTACAAAATTATAATTTAGATTGATCGTCCGTGAACGTTTTCTTTTCCCGCGTTTCGCTCGAGACGTTCTCCCAGAATTTTTCTCAAACTTTCCATACACACATTCTCAATCGCCATAGAATTTCTGTAGGAAAAGAAATTACTTGAACGTACATTTTTTTCCCGGCCGCGCGGATCGATGTGCGAGGAAGACGTTCCTTCAGGAGGAGGGAGGGGACATTCGAATCTCGGAAAAAATCAAAGAGGACGCGTGAAAACGTTTCGTGCCGCGAAATGCGCGTGCGAGAGAGACATAATTTTTTGTCGGCCGTCGCGATCGCTTTCGGTGTTGTCAATTGCATTTAAAAATCTCGCCGTGTCCCTCCCCCCCACCGGCTTCGACATCTGGATATACATATGTTCGTGTATACACCTAGGTGTGTACGTAGAGGAGGTATCTGTGTCGCGGATCTCGTATTTTTTTCCCGTCCGCTCCGCTTGCTGCCAAGAGGGTGGCTTGCAGTGGGTGTGCCTGGCGATGATTAATTAGCGTTTGATGAATATGTATGAGAGAAAGGCAGCCAGCTCCGCTACACGCGCAGACACAGACCCGACCGGGCACACCCCCCGCGTAACAATAACGTCCAACACTCTTCCGCGACCCCCCTTGATTGCTCTCTCGCTCGCTCACTGTCTCTCTCTCGCTCTCTTCCGTGCGCGCGCGCGTGCGCTATCCCTTCCCGCCTATGGTACACCTCGACGAATTCTGCGACTCCTCCGTGAGCTGTATAACAATGCGTTTTCCGGCAAAAATTTTGTTTTAGAGGACGACGTTGCTGTCCTCCCCCACCACCCTCCCCCCTTCGTCCGTTATGATTTACGTCGGACCTGTGAGTTCGGGATGCATACGGAATTTCGTTAAAATGTGTTACCGAACGACGAACACTCCGTAATTTAGAAATTTAATGGTCGCTCACGCTTCTCGATGGGCAATAATTTCCACTAATTTTCGCGTCTGTCCTATAACCTAAGCAAGAGTAAAAAGCTTTTACTATTTTTTTTAACAATTTTTACTAAAAACTGTACCGTTATTCGAAATATTGTTTACGGTAGACGGCGGATCTCCATGGAAAATAACATGTTTATTTGCATGGAGCTTAATGCAGATCTGTTACTTATGTGAATCATTTCAGTCGATTGAAAATAACGACTGCATAGTTTTGTCACAAGTGCGTAGAATCAGCTGTTCAATTATAAATTATGTATTTTGCGCATAATATTTGCGACGTATGTACGTATAACCGGTTGATAAATCTCGGCGAACAAAAGGGCGTCTCCAGCGGGCAATTTTGACGGAGCCACGCTGTTTCGAGAAATATGCCTGCAGCGAATTTAGGGAGAATCAGGGGTGCGGGCGCGAGCGCGTCGCGCATTGTTCCCCCGCGAGCGCGTCAACGTTTTTCATCGATACCCGTCAGAGACGCGGAGTCTGGCCCGTTCGTATCACGGCGAAATATCATCTCCGGATGTGGTGAAGGGGTTTAGATTCCGCCAAAACGCGAGGCTGAAAGGCTGCCGGCGCGGATTGTTCGCGCCGCGAGGAGAACAATGCAAACAATGGCGGGGACGTAGCGCTGCGGTGAGACCCCGGCTTACGCGGTGAATACAATTACATTATGAACTCGATTACCATTTAAATGGAAACAAACGTGAAATGCTAAAATACACCGATGACTCTCTCCGCCACCGCCTCCTCTTCCGCGTCGCGCCTCGCCTCGCCTCGCCTCGCCTCGCCGGTGAGCCCGCGCTATGGCCTCCGCAACACACGCGAAAATGTGCAACCACCATCCCGGGTCCTCGATCATCGGTATGCAAATTGCGTTTCACGTGCAGGGGTTGCGCGTCCCGTTCACCCGGCCCACCCACGTCCGCGCCACCCTCTGCCTCGAAAACTGTCAGCCGTGAGAAATTTTAGGCTTCCAGTCTTAAAAATTTTATACTTTCATTCGGCGCTTTGAACTCGTCAAAATTCAGCATCCGGAATTATTTAGGTGTTTCGATAATATATATTGTAACGAAAGTACCGCTTCCTTCAAATAAATAAACACTATTTAAATAGTCTCCCAATCCTCGGAGGAAGGGAACTCCTTTTTCTCTCTCGCCTTTATCGCCTTCAACGTCCTTAGACGTCCGTTCGCCACCACGTCTGTCACCAGACTCTCTTTCGTTCCAGCGCCGTTTTCATAACGACGCTGTAACCAACCTGAATCTACCACCAATTCTATACAACAGGTGTACCGGCAGACCCGTAACACCAGTATACCGATAAACCCGTAACAATATATATACTAGAAGTAAATTGTCAACGACCATTGCCTCGCTGAAAATACCGGTTCTCGTTCGATCACCGAAGTTAAACGGCGTAGGACGGGGTCCGCACCTAGGATGGGTGACCGCTTGGTAAAAAGCCGGGAAGTTGACCCTCTGGGTGCGTTTCACGTGTTGTTGGCAAAATAGGTGGTTCGGAACCCACCTTGATAAAAAGTAGGTCCCGCTGAAATTGGAAATTAGGCGATAGTTGAGGATTGGTAAAGGGAGAAGTTGATAAAATGAATTTGAAACCCTGAGGGGACCAAATATCATTACATACATACTAGAAGTAAATTGACGTAATGAGAAAATACAGTGCCGCGAGTAATCACAGGTTTCAAGGTCGCGCAAGGTCAAATCAAGTTTCGCACGGATGAAAAATTGAAATCTGTAGTTGAATATATAATTCGCAGGGAATCCCGCGTTTCTCCGCTGTGAAATTTCCACCGTGGTTTTCCTCTCCGTTTAGAGTCGTCCCGCCCTCCCTCTCTTCGTTCCGCGCCGGCGGCGTCAGCGAGAAAGACTTTCGTTTAACGTGTCCCATCGCCACCCCAATTCTAATTATTATACATTTAATTTCCTAATGAACCGTATCGGACGCGCCGGGGCCGATGGAACGGCGCACTCGTGCACTGATTTCACGGGCCACCTGTCGCACTGCTGTCGTGCACTCCCCATTGGTTCCGTCGAATCGGTCACGCAGGGTGTAAGACATTATTCTACACGAGGGGTCAGGATAGGTCGACGAAGACACCAGTTTTTCTCAGGCCATGTACCTACGTTGAATCTTGATCGCCGTATTGATCGACGAACTTCTGGATCTTTTTAACAAGCTGTAAAGGGCGGGGCCAATAACTTCGTCCATCTTGAATATTTCCCTTAACAATACGAAAAAATGATATATACAACAGTTGCATGGCATGGATAGGAGAATATTGTGACGTGAACTCTTTTCGTAGCAATTCAAGGTCACTTTGATTTAAAAGTAGCTAATAAAGAAACTAATAACCGGTTCAAGGTCACCTTGATTTAAAATCGAAAATATATTGACCTTCGCATGCCCTTGAGTCAATGAGATGTTATCGAAATAATATTCGGTATGCTTAAAGGTTTAAATAATCAAAAAACTAATAATTAGTTCAAGGTCGAAACGAGTTCATAAGAAAATACAGGTGGAAAGACTGACGCAAGAGGGCGCGACGTGTAATTCGAAACCGTGCGGTTGGGAGTTAGGCTTTCTCCTCCTCAGTTTTAGGAGCTATCGTCGAACATACGGAGGTGGAAAAAAGGAAGAGCACAGGGAGGAGAACGGATCCTTTGTCGATAGATAGGTGCGGTCACTGTCAGGAGGGTTGACAAAGGCTGACCGGGGGTAGATACATTCAAATGGTAATCGGCGCGCGTCTAACATACACCAATCCTCCGACCCCCATGCTCGCGCTTAAGGGGGGTGCGAGCACACCCTTGGTATACACCCTGCACATTCGCACCAGAATCCAACCAAATATTGGCAATATCATCCCCGGCATTGCTCTCCGCGACCTGCCTCCTACACTCGGCGGGGAACGATGTCCATTTGAATGCACGATTCCATTACTGATGTCGATATATCGGCCGGAGGATCTTATGGGATTAGGATTTCAAGGGAAATCGGAAAGGATACCATCGGAGGCGGTCCTGCCGCAACGCGAGGCACTTTCATCGTTTAACAATCGTTGTTCATCGACGTCACCTTCGAGTGTACGTGACCGAAAATATAGGTATCCACAAAAAATAGCAATTGGAATCTCTGAAGAGCCGATCAAGGT
>CM052217.1:8034896-8062876 GCA_028454225.1 Lasioglossum leucozonium | reverse complement strand
ATATCCTTCCTCCTCCCTGCATCTTTCTAGCACGTGCTCCCATGTTTCCGCTTCGTATCCACATCTTCTGCACCTTCTGTCATCTTCATCTTCCCAGTATCTCCCTCCTCTCGTTTCATTTCCTAATCTGTACCTCGCTATTCTACTCCATTTCTCTTCTTGTAAAGGGAGAGGTGGTGGAATGGATTCGAAACCCTGAGGGGACCAAATATCATAACATACATACACTCGTCGTTCGGTGTATCTGGTTGGGGACCGTTAGGGACAGTTCCGGGAACCAAGCAGGTAACAGTTTTTGAGAATGAAAAGAAACGTTCCATTTCGATTTTTTCCTCAGCCGTCGGCTCTCCACCGGTGGACGATAAAATGTTGCTTCGGAATGGATCGGCCATTCGAAGCAGCTGTTAAAAAGCTGAAATTTAACGTTTCCCGGCGAAAAATGTGGATCGAAGATCGACAGTCCGGGTAGCATGATTCTAATAGAGGCGAAGCGTGCATGTCGATCGGTAGCAGAAGTCACACGGGATCGAGATACGGCGCAACGCGTCTATCGCAAACAATTGCACATTTAAAATCGCAGTAACGTGTCCACGGACCAGCGTATGCATACCTCGCCTGTGAACCTAGCAGCAAGAATAGGGACGGTAGGAGTGATACACAGCGCCGCGCCGCGCACCGGCACGAGCCGACACGTGGCAGCGCAGCTTTATACAAACAGCATTATGCACGCTCGTGCTAACATAAATTACTGCGGGTTTAATATTGGACGTCGACGTTGTCCATGGCCGACCACCTCCTGAGCAAAACATGTTAAATGCGGGGAACGAGTCACACTCGGGCGCCGATGATGCGTGCCTCCTTCGGCTCCTCTCGATTTCAGGTGCACGCTCGCTTTTCATCCCCACATTTCCAGAATAAAATCAAACCCCAGTTACCCCATTTATGGGGTCGCCGCTGGGGCTGCAAAGAGATTTCAGAATCTCTATTTCTCTATAAATCTCTATAAATCTTCGATTTCAGAAAAATCGATATTATGAAATTATCTTATTGTTAGGGAGACTTGAAAGTAGTGTCGCCTTTTTACATTCAATTCGAACAAATGAAAAAAGGTCCGTCTAATATAAGATATCTAACGGTAAGTAAAGATATTATCTTTTCAAGAAATCAATATTGTGATAAAAACTGAATGATTTCGGCGCTAGGTTCGATCAATGTTCAATCGATAATCGTTTCGATCAATTGATAATACCATTGATCGAACCTAGCGCCGAAATCATTCAGTTTTTATTATTCTAATACGATCGAGAACTCAATCAAAATATCAATATCACGACAGTGAGGTGTGTATCGTTATACTAAGTTAAATTAACATAAACGATAAACGCTAAATGCGAATCTTACATTTTTTGAGAAAATTCAAAATAAAAATTAACGCTGTAATGTCTAGTATAATCTTTCGTATGTCGCGTGTCCCAGTTCCGTGTCCGATATTTCGCGGCAGGTTGTAGGAAGAATTTAATCACCGCATCGAGCGGGCCACAAACAGCTGGCTGCTTAAATGTAAATGAAGACGGAGCGGCATGCGGCCGCGTATGAATGGGGCGGTATTCGAGGAAAGACCCGGTTAAATTTCACAATAAGCTCTTTCACGGCTGCTGAACGTGAAACCGCTTGTAAGCGACTTTCGGGGAGTCTTACGAGACGCCCTTGGGAAGTGGCCGGAGCGACTGTAAAGGCGAGAATGAACGAATGGAGGGAACGGGGAACGGTTTCGATAAGTGGACACCCCGCGGAGAATGACGGGATGCAGACACCGGCCTCTCGGGCCGGCCCGCGTCAATTAAAGCCCGTTCCTCGGCTCCATGAATGGGTCCAGATCAGAAACGGTATTCTTCTCCGTAGGAAGAAGAACCTTTCGAGTGTGTTTCGACAGTGGCCGTGTCTTAATCTTCGTGAAACGGAAGCGCGACCGGATGTTCATCCTTGAACGGCCGAAATCGAGAAGCCGAAGGATATCGTTACTTCGGCCGTTCTCTCTCGAAGAGTTAGGCCCTCTGTCCGCGAAGCGTACGCGACAAAATATCGCTTGCTGTACGTTTCAGTGCTGCAAACCAAATATCAAGGCTTGTCATTATACGTTATCATTTCTTAGAAGCTGCGCCCTTAGCGTATAAGCGATTGGTCTATACTGTTTTTGTTATCATATTTTCATTATATTGTTTTTGTACTTTCAATTTTCAATTCTCATCAGTTTGTAATTTTTTGTATTGTATTGTATTTTCTACCATGTTGAAATAAATCTCATATGAGATTTTCTATAATAAAAAAACAAACCAATGTAAAATAATTGACGTGTGTCCACGAAGCGTCATCGTCGCGTAATCGTCGCTACATTCAGTCGTCGTTATGATTAGCGTACGATGCCGCAATCGTCTATACACGAAGCGTAGAGCAAACTTCACGTAATTTACGAAAACCAAAGAAAGATGTCGAGTGACGAGGAGAATGTTATTTTGAATAATTATATTCGACGGAGAAGAAGAAGAAAAAGAAAATTCTGGGTCCATCAAACTCTACAGAATTTCAGCATGAAAACAATATGTAAACATTAAAAAATAATTAAAGAAACGGTCTGGGTTTAATGTTGTACTGTTGTTTGACACAATTATAATTTTATTGTTTATTTTGTATGGAATACAACGGAATACGACGGATTTGGTTTCCTTCCGTCGACCATTCTTTTTGCAAACTACACATTGTCTTGTTAGATGAGATCTTTCTCTGTGGGTTGTATTTTTGTATATTAGATCTTCTACATCGATTACAATTATCCCTCTGTATTCCATATAAAATAAACAATAAAAACTCTAATCGTGTAAAATATGCAGTATTTTATATTTATCATCTTTAAAGCACCTTTTACCAACGATGACACGTCGAAATATCTTGACCAAAGCATTGTACGCATCGTGGTGACGAGATATCTCGTCCTTAGCATCGTTTCGTCGACATCGTGGAAACGAAATATGTATCTCGTTTAGCATCATCTTTTTTTTTTTTTTTTTATTATAGAAAATCTCATATGAGATTTATTTCAACATGATAGAAAATACAATACAATACAAAAATTACAAACTGATGAGAATAGAAAACAGAATAGAAAATTGAAAGTACAAAAACAATATAATGAAAATATGATAACAAAAACAGTATAGACCAATCGCTTATACACTAAGGGCGCAGCTTTTAATAAATGATAACATATAATGACAAGCCTTGATATTTGGTTTGGATATCTGATCAATCTTTTGCAGCTATAATCGGTCTGCAATCATTATTTCTCTGTATAAGGGGTCCACCTAGAATTTCCTTTTGTTTCGACTATAGAGCACGTCCTCATCGTCACTCAACATTCTCGTAATGATAGAAAACTTGCTGTACGTTTCGTGAATGAAACAAAGCGTCCACATCTCATACGCGTACGTGTACGCGTCTCTGACGCGACGCATCGTGGACAGAGGGCCTTATGCGTACGAACAGCTATGAGAACGCCGCTGAAACAAATAGTACATTTATACTAGAGTATACACGCGAAGTGGGGATCTCTAATCATATACGACTGAAATCGACTATCGTCGGTATCGTTCACGTCAATCGATAGCGAACTGTTCGACGTCGTTCAAGCGATTCGCGACCAAGTCGATTTATCGTTTGATACACGGCCTTTCTCAATTTTATCTTATACAGTTTTCTATCGTTTTTAAGGAATCCGCGAGTCAGCAATTACACCATGACCATGCAGAAGATTTACGTCCGCAACCCTTACCCCCTGCCGGAAGTAGTTCGCGAGGGAGAATGGACGCGACAGCCGGTCCTCGGGAAAAAAGTGTTCCCGCAAGACAGAAGCTGGACCGCCAATTTGAAACCCCACGAACGCCTTTTCGCCCATCACACGTTGAACAGTATCCGTAAGGACACCAGACTGCTCAGATTGAAGGCACGATCTCGTTATTTTCATCGCTCCGCACGGTCCCTTTTGAAAATCTTTTTCGTTTTCGATTGGTTAACGGTTTTCTGTTACTGTGGTATTTCTCACAAAAAATTTTCCACCCCTAATCTGAAGTGTCGTTTCAGGTGCCAAACGATGCTCTCGATCTGACGCTAACGACGATCTACGTTCACAATAAAGACACTTTGGTGCCCAAAGTGTACGTCACCATGCAACCGGAGTCGCTGGGGAGGAAGACGTGGCGCGTTTTGAAAAACAAGATCGAGGTAAATATTTATGCCTTCATAATTCTACGTAGACCGTAGATTGATTTTAGTTTTACAATTTGTGCACGCTGTATTCGGTTTCGAATAAATACGTTTTTTAATCGCTTCAGATATACAAGACACCGACGCTTTTCGCGGAAGACGACTCGAAAAGAGACGCCGTGTCGATGTTACTGAAACATTGTTATCGTGGCCCGTTGCCAGAACGAAGAGTTCATCCGAGCAGCGTGAAATTAAATATCACCGGTCCACACTCGGTTCAATCTAATCCCGGATACAGTCGCAAAATCGACGGAACTTTTTACAGTATTTAAACACGGATTTGTACGATGTTTGAAATGGAAACCCGGCCGGGCGAAGCTAAGCTAACAATCGTATTTGAGGAAATTAAATCAACGATTTTATGATTATCATCGGTAACGTGGACTCACCCGAAAACCACTTTTATGTGTTTATGAACGGGCATCAATTTGAAATCGTTTCATTAATCAATTTATATTAGCGCGCTATGGCTTTCTGCGACGGTCCGATTCATTTTTATATTAACATCGGTTAATACGCGTTATTGTCGTATCAGAATTTCACTAGAAAATTTTCACCCCTATTTTTGTTTGGTTGCCCCGAAGGTTTCTTCCTTTCGACGCAAATTCGGGCTAGTTTTTCAGAAACCAGATGGCATTGCTAGAAGGAAAATTAAATTGCGTTATTTTTTGGCATACTGTGGAACTGCAGCATCCCCTATTTCCATTTGATATTATCGATAACATTTAATGAGTCCTTTTTTCATTAATTCTTTCTTTACGAAATTTTTGATTTGAGTTATTAGAATAACACAAATTGAATGATATCGGCGCTGAACTTTGATCGAACCTAGCGCCGATATGATTAAATTTATGTTATTCTTTATTTACACTTATACAATATATAATCCTTAAGCTCAATGTTAGTAGCCATCATCCTTTTAAACAATTTTCAAGCAAAGGCTAAACTGTTGAAATCCTGTAGGTTATGAAATAAGCTAATACTGACAATCCGTAGTACGTGAATTAGAGAAAAACAGAAAATTGAGTTTATTACAGAAGTGAATACAAGAGGAGCTTCTCGCTCAAGCGCTTCAGTTCAACTGACTGTGATCGAACCTCGAAGTCTGTCCTCGGAGAACCACAGTTTTTACAGAGGTCTTTACATTGTAGTCAAAAACAGAAAATGGGAGAACCAGGTTCTCAGTATAAGGGACAGCGGCAGAGGAGACTCTTCTTTCGCACTCGCACAAAATTCTAAATGCATACAATTTAACATAAACATTTGCTGCAGCAGTACGTTCGGTACGCTCCAGATGTTATCGAGGAAATGTGCGAAACTTGGGACGAGCTAACGCGACGTCGCGTCGGACACTGTTCGCCGTTGGCGTTCGATTCGCCACGGAGAATTGTTAAAAAGACAATTTCGCCTGGCAGCGAGAAAAGAAAAAGGGTGATCGGGCACGAGCCGTAGGAGGAGTTTTCGTGACGAGACGGTCGCCGCGGCAATCATGGCCGGATTAGGCGTATGTATAAGGATCGAGGTGTCTACCGAAAGAGGGTGGCCCCGGAGGGGTCGTAGCAGGTCAAACGGGGATAGACGTCTGCACAGGGTGAAACATAAATGATATTCCATGAGGAGCATATGCGTGCGGAGATGGCTCCACCTCTGCGACGTTATGCGGCGAGGGTGGCTGCCACCCCCTATGGCAGCGGGGCGCTGGTTTATTACAAACAAGGATTACCCGGGTAATGGGACATTCTGTCCCTTCGGCTGCTCACCAGTGAGAACGTCCTGTGCACTGACTCACGCGCCCGTATAATTCCCTCTCTCTCTCCTTCTCTCTCTCTCCCTCTCTCTCACTATCTCTCTATCTCCGGGAACGAAAGGGCGCACAATCGAAGCTGCGACCGGGAGATCGTCGCCAAGATTCCAGAGGGACTGCATTATGGTGTATCGCGATATCTGCCAAACAAATTTGTCAACACGATCGAGACTGATACGAGCGGCCGCAATATTAAGGGAGTGTGAGCAAACCGGGGGTTGAATATGGTACTGTTGAAATTTTCAATTTGTTCTGATATAACAGACATCTTCTTGACCCAGTTAGAAAAAATTTATGATATCGGAACTTTTATTCGGTCGTTCTGCTTGGAAAATGTTAACTATTCTAGTTTATTCTCTTATCTAATATTTATTCTAGTATATTCTGGTATATTCCACTATATTCTAGTGTATTCTGGTATATTCTGGTACATTCTATTATATTCTTATATTCTTATTCTATTATATTATAAACTATTCTAGTTTATTCTCTTATCTAATATTTATTCTAGTATATTCTGGTATATTCCACTATATTCTAGTGTATTCTGGTATATTCTAGTACATTCTATTATATTCTAGTATATTGTAGTACATTCTAGTACATTCTACTATGTTCTAGTATATTGTAGTACATTCTAGTACATTCTACTATATTCTAGTATCTTCTGCTACATTCTACCAGATTCTAATATATTCTAATATATTCTAAAGTATCCTAGTAAATGCCATATAAATTGTCCTAAATATGTTACTTCAAGGAGCTTCCGGGCGCGATATTACGTACAAATAAGTAACCGTACGTCGAGCATTATTTGCATCGTTGAGTAAGCGTCGATCGTGGCATCGAATCGCATAATTCTTTGGTGAATAACACCGCGTCGAATGTCTATCGACGTGGACAGTTTTTCTTCCCCAGATGGGGTGCGCGGTAAGTGCTGGGAATAAGGGTGGAGCGATCTGAGACCGTCGTGGGTAACGAGCGAGGTAACCAGCCAATTACTTGGCTGAACGGTTTTATTTGTATTTAATTCTTATTTAATTTACTTTTTTACGGTCTCGTTCGTCGGGGATCCGTTAACGAAATGGAAGATTTCTACGTCGCGTCGCGTCGCATCGCGCGTCGTTGCAATTAATTACGACAAGAAATATGAACAAAAAATCTGCCCGAGCGTTGCAACGATGTAACCGGCGAATAAGCAAATCAACAAGAATTGCTCGTAGAGAAATGTAATTCGCCCGTTGAGACCTTTAATCCCGTACTCTCCGCGAATTTATGACACTTTGAGAATTACGTTTCAGCGAACTCTGTGCATACTTAAGTTCGTGTAGATGCATATTCATTTTTGAAGATTTGCCTTACTAACTGCAATTATTCGATCTACAGATTTATACATTGTGTCTCGCTTGAAAAATACCTGGTACGTACTGTGACGTGACGTTCAAATGACCTTGAACTCCGAACATGAAGGTGAAACATAAATTTTTTGCTCGAAATATTCAAATATTATCGTATATTAATTGTAAATAATATATATGGCGAATGTTTTCGGTATATTCGATTTATTATTAAAACAAATCGTCGAATTTGTCGAACTGCATATGTTCGCGTAACTGTGACAAATAGACGGCAATAAAAGGAATGATCGATTTGCTATCTTTTCGATTTCTGGCGCGCATACGTTTACTCGGAAGGAAATTCTGCGTAAAAGTCGCGGCAAAGTCTCATTGATCCTGGCGGGATGAAGTTGTTATTCCAGTGAACTTGTTACGTTATATTTATCAGCGCGGTGCACACTGCCACCACCCGTCGGGTTTTATCGTTCCTTTCGTTCCCATTTTTGCTTCCTCGACTTTATTCACCTACGTACTGTCAAGACAAAGCCGCAAACGACGTTATAAAGGACAGCCAGAAATAGGCTGTATTAAACGAACGACGTCAGCGATTTTTCCCGACGTTTGCCATTCATGAAATGAAGTGTACACGATAAATCCACCAAAAATCCCTTTAACTACGAATTCGCGTCCGCAGTAACGACAGGGGATTTTAGAAAATGTACACGCACTTTCGGCAAATAAAGAACGATCATAGAGAATAGAATTTTCCACTGGAATTTATAACGAGCCAATTTTTTTATTATTATTGCATATTTTTCTGATAAATGTTCAATTCTCTACCGATAATATTTTGATATGTTATTTTATAACTTTATAAGACGTTAAATTAGACAAACGAAGTTAATTCTTGTCAAAGTCGATTTGGAAAAAGTGAATTTTCAAAAATAGTTCAAAATTTTCGACTTCTCGTACAAAAAAAAAAGGAAAAATGTGCGAATTAAAAATCTGCTTCGTCAAGATTTTAACGGAAACAGATAAGTAGATAGTGCGTTAAAAAATATCACAGTATTATACTATTAAAATTGAACGGAGTTGCGACCTCGCTGTTTTGCCAGAATAAATATCAGAGAGCTTATGAGGTACGTACGTGCTTAATCAAATAGCAGAAGGTTTGCGGTCGGAGGTTCACCCTCTATATTCGTGTCGATCTGGTTTCTCAGCCCCTGCCGTTGCACAGCGAGAAAACCAACGGCGTCCTAGGAGGTCAGAGTCTATACGAATGGTAGCTTACCAAGCTTATTTTTTAATTTCTGTTCAATATGTTTCCACGCCATTGGAGTGTTTGTACAACGTTTTAAAGTTTATTTCAAAACAGCTCGCGACCGCTGCCTCTGCGCCCGTCCTTCCGCTCGAGGGGTTTCAGCTTCAATTGTCTTTTCTATTAGAACACGGGGGGAACGGAATCACGGGTCGTGCGATCACGGATTCTACGAGAACGTGCCCACGTTGCGACCGTCCCTATTATTTAAATAAATAAATCGTGCGTGTCTCGGTCTACCGTTCGCATTATTTATTTTCGCTCGTTGAAAAAGCGACGTACTTTCTCACCGCGGTTCGCGAAACTGTACTTTTCTGCTGTTCTAACGAAATTTTCTTCGATCGAACAGTTTCTAATTTATTTCTGATTTTGAGAAATCCAAATAAAAATAAATAAAGCGGACTCGCACTCGACGACATGGTTAGCAATTTCCCAATTATCCGAAATAATTATTTGGAACGATTATAAAATTGACACGTTCGCATTATTTATTTTCGCTCGTTGAAAAAGCGTCGTACTTTCTCACCGCAGTTCGCGAAACTGTACTTTTCTGCTGTTCTGACGAAATTTTCTTCGATCGAACAGTTTCTAATTTATTTCTAATTTTGAGAAATTCAAATAAAAATAAATAAAGTGGACTTGCACTCGACGACATGGTTAGCAATCTTCCAATATTATCCGAAAAAATTATTCGGAACGATTATAAAATTGACACGTTCGCATTATTTATTTTCGCTCGTTGAAAAAACGACGTACTTTCTCACCGCAGTTCGCGAAACTGTACTTTCCTGCTGTTCCGACGAAATTTTCTTTGATCGAACAGTTTCTAATTTATTTCTGATTTTGAGAAATCCAAATAAAAATAAATAAAGTGGACTTGCACTCAACGACACGGTTAGCAATTTCCCAATTATCCAAAATAATTATTCGGAACGATTACAAAATTGACGCGTTCCGATCTTGTAGGAGGGATCGGCGGCAATTTGTCTCGTCGAAAGAAAACGAAAAAAGAAAAAACAAAGCAGCCGTCCACGTAAATAGCCGGCGACGATTGACCGAAATCAGGGACAGATAATCGGTATAATCTTCGGGGCTCATAACGAAAGGGGATTAGAAGCGTCTACCGAAATACTAATCCATTTGTTATACACAGGGCAGTAAAATCTATCCGTGCGAGCGGATCCAGGCTGATGTTATTTTAGGTGATATCTGAGAGTGGCTGGGCGCCTAGAGAGGAGTACACTCTCTCTCTTTCTCTCTCATTCTCTTTCTCTCTCTCTCTCTCCCTGGTTCTCTCGTCGCAGGTTCGCCCGGGCCTTGGTAAGAGGGCGTCGGAGGACCCTCGAAGGTAATCTTGGCTCGTTCGTGGAGGGTTGCATTTTGATCCCTGGAGCTTCCACCGTGGCACGATCTCCGCGTACCTTGTCTCTGCTCACGCATTTACTATAATTAGAACTCCCTAATTAACGAGCAAACGTCGCGCGAGCCTTTCGTAATCTTGGGCTTGACCTTCCACCGTCGTTTAGAAACTTCTCTTTTTACCCCCGTTTCACTTTTTAATCCGGCTTCCTTTCGACCAACCGGGAAAAAGAGGGTGCCTAACCCCCCACCCCTGAGTGTAGGAAGCAATACCAGCTAACTGTTTTTTTCCGGTTCCATCGGAAATAGAACCAACCGGATGACAGAGCACCGACCCCGGCTATTTATTTATTTCTACTTGTTTATTTGTTTGTTCGAGGCGCTTGTATCCTACTATTACCAGACGTGGATTGATCTTTTGTTTATAGAACGTCTTCAACGTGCGTTAACCGTGCCTTAATTGTTGTACGAACAAATTTCTCAATGTTGCAGGGTTTGCAGTGCTCTAATCTACTTTGAAATAAAATATTTAATCAATTTTTCGCATTGTCGTGAAATAGTTTGACAGGAACGGGATTGTTTGCAGCAAAACGCTCGGAGTCGCTGTTGCATCTGCGCTGTCTACTTACGGCTGTTGCGCTGCGAGAAACGCAAATATATGTTTTGCATTTGTACGAGTGGAAAATGTGACAGTACGACGACGCCAGGCGCAGGGGTGCATGCACCCTTCGTGCGAAGATTCTGCAACGTCGTCACGTGGGAATTCGGACATGCGTTTCTGCTCCCCGACAACCGACCCTTTCGTACCGCCGCCGCGTCGTAACTCAGAGTGTCATTGTTAGCCTTTTTCCTCTTATTCGCGTTACGAAAACGTCGCCGCCACCGTGCAGAATGAAAAGTGTTTCTCGCAGAATTGAAAAATCAATTATTCGAGAATACGAAGGGGTAAAAGAAGAATAAAAACAATCGTGAAATGTCCATTGTTGATAAATTCGACAGCGACGCAATTCGTAAACTATTATTTCGGTAATTTACAAACAACGCTGAGGTGGCACTAAATATTTTTTAAATTTAATAAATTATTGAATATTTATAAATTGGATCGGTGTGGTACGCGTGAAATGTCACCGATTCGTTCTAACAACTAAACCTACCGAGCTTTATAAGTCGGCGCATGTTACCTTATAAAAATAACGAGATTAAATTTATTAAAACTTTATTCGATTCATATTATATCTGCTCAAAATTTATTTATTTAATCATTGACCACAAAAGCGTCTTTATAATTTCGATAATCATGAAATAAAAAATCTGGAAACGGTTATTTGACCGGTGGTAGGTTAAGCGGACGATTGCATGGCAGTGCCGAGATCCCGGTCCGTGGGATTAGGCGGTCTTTCTTATTAAATCGAAAGTGAGCACGCTTTGACGTTTCTATCGTGCCTCCCTTGCTTCACGCCCCTCGACGCGTCGCTCCGCCACTTTTTCTCCAAAACGCACGCGTCCTCGGTTCAGACACGCGGAAAATATGGGAGGCGCGGCGAACACGCAACACGTATACGTATAATAGATCCGTAAGTTACGAATCGCGATGGGAAGCGTGTGCGCATGAATTACTAGCGCGAAAGTGACTGACGTTTGCGTCGGGCCGGCCGGTTTATCCGGAGGGGTAAACGGCAATTCGTTATCTGACGATTTCGTGCTCCGTGGAACGAATCGGGCGACGTTAATATGTGGACCAGACCGAACGGAAAATATGAAGGAATGCAGATAGAGATACGGTGTAATTGCTTATTCGACCTATCGAACCTCGATGGGGTGTAATAGCTTGTCAACGACTCGATGGCCGGACAATTGAATTACCGCTTTGAGATGGAGGACTCAAGATAATAATATCTATCCTACATTTTTTAAATTTTCAATATAGACTTAGTAGCCAATTTTTTTTGAAATTTTTTTTGTTAAATCGAACGGTCCATAATATTAATAACAAGCGTGCCAATATTATCATGAGTCGCTGTACATATTTCTGTGAAAATGCGTGCTTGAACGATCTAGCAATAATTATCCAGTATTCAAATAATATATTCATTTATAGGATACGAAGTTGTAAATATTCTTTCGCTCGTACATACACATACGTATCTGTATTTATGGAACGTGCTGCCACCACCGCGAACTTCGTTCGTTCGCGAAGTTACGATTTCCCGCAGATATATGTATTCCACGAACGTTGCGCGAATCGCACTGTCATGATCACCGATAAGATTAGAGAGCTTCGATCGCGCGATTAAGCTCGATGACCACTGTTCGACCGCGTATTTCGGCGGAATATTCACGAGCTTGTGAATATACTACCCCTGGGTAAACGTAATTACCACAAAGAAAGTGAAAGAAGAACGCGATACCTTGAAAAGCGTTTCTTTATTTTCACCGGTACTCTCGCGTAATTTGAGAATACAGATATGCTAATCTTAACAGTATTTGCGTAATCATTTGTCGGTAAGCGTAATCTAAAACTTCTTTTCAATTAAACATATTGCTGACAATCGCGATCGATCTTACACAACAACAAAACAATTTAAATTGTTCATTAATGGGTAGATGCAGTGCGCGAAGTTTCTTGAATTACGACAAACTCGAGTGAAATATAGTGGGTTGAGAATAATATATTCTTGAATTTTTCTAACGTGTATATTTAAAACGACACTCGCTCAGTTTTGTCCAATTATTACAAATACAATAGATTTGCCAAAATAACTAGTAGCTCCACGTTAACAATAGACCTACCGAGCGCTAAAAGCGATTAAAATGTTTTAGCTTACAAGAATGACAAAGGCTCTATTTATCTTGTGCTTGGAGAAAAAAATGTATCCAGTCTATTTGCCTGTAACTTTACAATTTCGATAATTGTAAAACGAAAAATATAAAACCGGTCGTTTGATCGGCAGTGGTAGGTTTAGTGTTAATAAACAATTCGATCGGTTCGTCGACGCGAGTCACTTTCTCGGGGTGACACCGAACAATAAGACCGCCCTGTTGCCCGGGGGGTTGGAGCCGGGGAGACAGGAAGAATTTTCGTGGAGAAAAATGTTTGGAGACTGACGAAAGGAGATCGGCCACGGGTTTAATCGTTTCTCGTATTTGCGTAAACCGAAGAGCAGCGATAGCGAGCGGTAGAACAGCTCGTTTGTGTCTGAACAACACGTGATAAGGTTTTATGGCCCGCCAGTCATCGCCGAGACGAGCCGCGGCAAACCGAATCAGTAAATTGATATCATGTCCCGTCCGTCCGACCGATGTGAGATTCACCGGTGAGGAAAGACTAAAAAAAGAAACAGAAATACCGAAACGCCGAAACGAAATTTGTCCGCTTCGCAAATAAAAAGACGTTTACGGCGGGGTCCCCGGAGGGGAGGCGCGAGTAAGGAGAGGGTGCGCGAACGAGAGGCCGAGAGAAACGTGGTGGCGTCGTTGATTCCACGGCGGGCGATAATGTACATCAGCGAATTGGTTTATTGCTGCTCAAATTAGCGAAACGTGATGGATCGGCTGACGTCTTTCGGCCCGTTACAAGAGGCGCACACTTTTGGCAATGTTTATCGTTCGTTTATGAATTATTGCTGAGAGATACCGCGCGCGCGGGGCCCCTGCACTTTTAGTGTGGAAAAGTTTCGGTGACGCTCGAGAGTTTGCGCACGGATGAACTCTTTCTTCTTTTTATTTTCGGAGAATCGTCGCATCGATGATCGTTTAAAAAATCTCTCATTAAAATATTTTCAATGTTTTTCGACGATTTCAACGGGGCTCTGTGCGGGGGTAGTTTCACAAAAGCTACGTTTGCGACGATTTTCCGACGACGGATAAAACGATAATCGAGAAATTGTTAGATGGCTCTTTCGAGCGACAATCATATTTTCCGAACAAAATTGTTACATAGAAAATGGGGGCGTATTCGGCTGGTCGACACGAGGGTTGAAGGGTGTTTCTCGTGGGTCGACTTTTCCGTTTGTTTCGCCGCGATTTCCGTCAGATTTCGGTGTCCGCCGGTTTCCGTCGAGCGACTCGTTAGGTTCTCCCGGTCAGTTATGCGAACGCTGCGCGCTGGCGCGGCGGCGGTGGCGGCGGTGGCGGTGGTGGCGGTGGCGGCTGATTTTGATAAATGACGCGCGCGCCGCGAGCGAGGGTGTAACGGGCCCGCGAAAAAGAATTCAAGCAACCGATGGCTCGGTTCGCATGCCACGCAGAATGAACCCGACCGTGAAGAGAACTCGTTCTTACGGTGGCTACGCATCGACACGGGGCGCGGAGGGTGTCGTTCATCATTTCATTGCGGAAGCCAGAATATTCATAGACTGCACTCCGCAGCCCCCGGAAATATCCATCGCCGTCCCTCGGAAAGAAAGAAGACGGTCGAGCTATGAAGAGAGAGAGAGAGAGACAGAGAGAGAGAGAGAGAGAGCGAAGAAGGGGTCGTGATATATGACAGACCAGCACGTGGCTGGTTTCACACCTTCTTACAATCTTTGTCCTCACTGTCTTCGTGGAAAGAACTTATCTTTATGTCGGTCCTTGAACGTACTTTCGGTACACATATGGCTGCATAATACACGTTTGTGTTTGTATGCGCGCGCGCGTGTGTGTGGCTCCGCATTCTTCCGCCGGAGAAAATTATCGTCGTAACCGTTATTTCCTCGATTTCCCCGGCTCTCGCAGGTTCTCGCGTAACGAGAATTAAATAACACTGATAGCGTGGTCGGTGACCGTTGGGCGTTACACGTCCCTCCGCCGCGCGCGACAAATCTGACAAGCGGACTGCGGATGCGTTTATAAGAAAAATTATCGGCGAAATACTTGATGCAACGTGTTGCGGAAAATATAAATTTATGGGAGCGTTCGATGTCAGCCGTGATCAGGGGGGCTCGCGTTTAATTGGCAGCAAAGGGTTAAACAGGGCCGAGTACTGGCACGCTTTCTAGCGGGTGTTTTTTTTTGTTTTCTTGATTGCAATATCGGTATAAATAGGGTCCGGATAATTATTTTAGGTACAGGCTACTTAATCCACGACACACGGTGTGGGAAAATAATTTGCGGCATCACCTAAGCCGTTATAAGTTATGCGGAGCTTCACGGTATAAATGAATCCCGCAGCCCATAGGCAGACGTTACAATGCTTCTCTCCAGTCATTATTATCCGCATAAGAGATTAGTCCGGAGACCATTACAAAATTGTGCCGCGGCGGCAGCGTTCTTTCAAATCCCGTTCTGATATATTGCTAAACCACGATACACTTGTACCTATACGTATAGGTACTTTATGTAAATGTATTCGATGAGGAAGCAGGGAATATCGAATGTGCTCGTATTATCGAATTTAACCCTTCAGTCAACCCATTATACGAAATGATGTTTACATTATTAAATAGCTTGGTGTCTAATCGATTACTAAAAATGGAAAGAAAAATCGTGTGGAATTATTCTCGAGAATGTTTGACGTTCGTGTTAAAATAGGCACCGAGCGCAATCCGGATAACGCTCGAACGAGCAATCGGCGTACAAGCGCGCGTGTTCAATTGAAGTAATTAAGCACGTCAAACAAATCCGTCGGATTCGCTGAATTTCAGCGGTGCTCGCGTAAATTCAAGAGTCATTGTAACGTAAATCAAACACTCTCTTTCCAAGACAAGTTTCAGAACTGGTGGATTAACAAAAGAACACGTTTAGGAATTTTTCAAAGTCGTGCAAACTCTGCAAAAATCTGCAAGCTCTGGGAATTCAATGGAGAAAGAAAGGAATTCGGTGATTTCTCTCTCTGAGCAGTCGGAGTTGGTCGGTCCATTGGGGGAGACATTATTTCAAGGGATGTTCTCCTGACTCCACGAGTCAACCGATTATTATTAGAACTGTTCCGAAAACGGTGTTCTGAGAAACTAAGTGAGAATTAAAAACGTGATTACCGTTTCATTAATGCCGTTACATTATTTTCCCATCTACCGAACGCTTATCAACGAAATTTTCTATTTCACTCCAGTCAGAAAATTTTTATTTCGCATAAGGGTCCGCTGTTTAATTACAATCATCGGGGGTAGTTCTATAGAATCGATCGTTCCGGTCGATCGAACATGTGGGCGAATCGTGCAAGGAACAAAATCGCCGGAAGAATAGTGAACGGAACCATATCCGAGCGTTCTTCTTCCGTGCGGGGGGGAGGAGGGTGACGAACCATCAAACAACCATCGAGAAATTCTTTTTCCAAAAATTTTCAAAATTTCTTCGATTGTCAGTCTCGCGTGCACCGAATGAAACGTTCGCTATCGATTGTTCGCCAGCATCGTGCGGCACTTTCACTCGCGTTCGTTCTGTCGGGCAAAAATAAAAGTGGCGAGCTTACTGAAAACGAGGGGGACGGATGACGTTCCCGATCACTGAGATCACCCTCGTGTCGGTCAATGGGCTTCGACGAATCACCGGAAACGACAGGCAGGTTCTCGACAACGTGAACAACAACAACAACAATAATAACAACTAACGACAACGACGACAACGACGACGGCGACGACAGAAAGAACGAGAGAGTTTCGACAGACAAGAGACGTACGGAAGTGGATCTCCTCCGCACTGCATTCGCCGGCACCGAGGAAGACAGAGAGCTGCCATGTTGGCCGTCGTCCGAGGCGCCGCCCCGAACTCTTTCACCGATTGGCTGATAGGGTCACGGGACCGCGGGCTCGGTGGTGGGGGGGTTATCTCGCGTCCGTGACTCCCACACGGACACGCGGTACGCTTTGATGCGCGCCGCCGCGCTCTCTCACACAGAGCCGGACGTTTATTCACCGTCGCATACGCGGACGGACGCGCACGGACAGAGACAACCCCGCGAGCGCGAGCGCGCGCGCGGCTTCTTCTACTTCTGGAGATTGTACGCAAGGTCTGAATAAATTATACGGCCGTCCACGGATCTACTCGGTGTCGCCGGGAAATATTCGATCATTTCTGCTATTTATGCTGTCCCGGGGAAATAGAAATCAATGCACCGTTCGCGGGCCAGCGAATTCTCCGCGTAGCTCGAACGAACCGTCGCGCGATACTCGTAAAACACCCGGTGATTTTTATTAGGTTGTCCGAAAGATTCGAGCTTGTTTTAAAGATTTCACCTTGTTCGTCACACCTTCCTTCGACGTTATTTAAAGAGATATCGACACTGAGTAAGAAAGCGATGCTGCAGCCTAACGTCGATTTATTTACGATCGAGAGAATGTAAAAATAAATGCATAGAGTAAATAGCGCGGGCAACGCGGCACTTATTTCTGGTGTCCAAGGCTCGAATAAATTATGCGGCCGCCCACGGATGCGCCGTGTCGCCGGCAAATGTTCGATCATTTTTGCTATTTACGGTCCGCAGAAAATAGAAACGAACGCACGGTTTACGGGCCAGTAAATAGCGCCCGAACAATTCCAGTAGATTTCGCGCGGCTACCTGCGATGCTACCTGCGGTAGCCGCAAAAATATTCAATGATTTTTAGTATGCGCACAGTTTTTCTATATTTACGCTGTAGCTTCGTTGGCGTCGCCGACATTTCGTTAAGGTAATTGAACAATTTGACAGCCGTCATTTCGACGTCTTCGTAGTCCCGGTGGCAAAGAAACCAGAAGAGGGGCGAAGAAGCGAGAATTTATTCCTGGACGCTCCGCAGACGGAACCAGATTGGAAGATTAACTTTTTCTCGTGTTATAAAGATCAAGCATTCTTTCGTCGTGACGTTGAAGGAAGATCGTTTTGCCGAACACAACAACAGCCTGACTGTTCCGGGCGCGAATAAATTGTTTTATCAATGCGCGATCATGCTCCAGGAGGAATTTTCGTTGTTGCAAAAATTATAACATTAGAAAATCCAGTACAGCTACCGTACAATCTCGTCCGTGTAACGGTCAAGATGGAAACCGGGCGGCGGAATTGAAAGAATTAAGGAACTTCAATTCCTGAAATGCTTTCGAAGACTTCCGTGCGTCGCTCGATTAGCTTATTCGAATCCGTACGAAGTCCCTTGAATCGGCAATTTATGTACACCCTATACACAAAAGCAGGGAGAGCTCAACGCGCGCGTGTGTGTGTGTGGATATCGGCCACACAACGATGACCGGAATACACACACGCGCACGGATGCAACCCACCCACGCTCGAGCAATTTCGTGGAGGACCCCGAGTGGTTTTTCTCGGTTTCTCAGGGTCGAATCGAGGGCAAAAACGCTCGTCTCGTGCTGCGGCTACGATCGTAATTTTTCGAGAGATCTCTCGCGCACTCCCGTTGTTTTTTTTTCCGTTACGCGAAAGACAGTCGAACGGCCGAGTTTCCTTTCTCTAATGGACAACTGGCGGCGCGGTGTAATTCTAATCGACGAGACGAGACGAGAGCGTAGCCGCCTAAATTGCCGGTCTGCGAACGAATTACCGTTCGCTTATAATTGTATACGATGTTCGCCGAAGTCGCGTGTTATTCATGGCGATCAGAGATTGGAACTCTGCCGAGGCAGAAACTTCAAATTAAGTACCCTGTTGTATACTTTTTACGACCCCGCGTCATACGATGATAAAAGACACTATATTATACCTGGAAAACGAGTTTAACTTTTCGCATATTGGCATGATTTACTCCTAAAGTTGCGTGAACGAAACCTAGTGCAAGGATAATATTTATGAACGGATTTGCCTCGATGCGGTATTATACTAGCGTGCACACATATAGTCGTCTCATCCGAAGTCGTTTTTCCCCATCGTTCGATGAACGCATGCTGGAACGTCGAAGAAAACGAATTCAACGAAAGCGAAAATTTTCTTTTCTTTTCTTTCGTCGATTACAAGAGGTCGATCATTCAAAATCATAAATACCTTTGTCATTCGCGAACGTTTATCGGCCGTACCAATCATCATACGAATTAAAACGGTGTAACCGAGACGTGCCTCGCGGGTTTTCATTAGGATTAGTCGTGTACGCGTCTCGAACATTTGCCAATAATAAAAAAAAACTTACTTATCTTGCACGCCTCTCTTTATCCCGTTAATCTCGAACAGTGTCCGTTCGTCCGCCAATGCAACGCCGAGCCGGTGAAATAAAAAAAAAGTTTTTATCAACAGCCGGCGACAGGCTTGATGAATTTCGATATTTTCGGACAGAGTAAGATCAATAACTAGACAGCGGATCTTTATACATTTGTAGCGAATTCGAGTAGATGAAATTCGAATTGTCGGTATTTTTAAAAAATTTATGTTGTCAACATATGATTTCTCATCTGTTAAAATCAATAAGTGATATTCAATTTGGTTTCTATTTCTTGCAATCGATGAAGACAATTTTTATTTTGCATAAAGCTCCGTAGTCAAGATTTGTAAATGAGATATAAGTATGTATTCGATAAAAACAAGGGGAGTGAATGTGTGAGAACGAGAAAGAAACATAATGAGTGAGAGACAAAACGTATAAAGTGAATTATGAAATGAGTGTGCATGAATGAGTGTGCAATGGATAAAAGAAGAATGTATTTTGTTTAAAAAATTTGCCAGTCGTTACTTACATGTCAAAGAGTGAACATCGTTTGTATTCCTTGTTATATTAAATATTATATTTATAAATCGATCCACTGCTTGTACACCGTTTATAATAATAATTATTATTATTGAGAGAAAAAACAACATTTTTATTTTGCGTAGGTGTACACAGTTTAATTGAGAGGTGAATTGATTTCCCCAAAATGTTAATGAACGCATTCTTGTAATTTTTATTGTATTCGTCGTGAAGCACTTGTCGATCGTGTGAAATATGGGTCACGAACGATGTTAAGAACATATGGAGAAGGTATAATGTGTACAACGTTCACCGTTCACGGTGAATCGTTTAAAGGAGCTACTATATTCACGGTAACGTAGCAGCGACTTCTTTGTGATTGAAAATTGATGGAGTGGAATCAGGAGGGCTGAAAGAGGTCGGTTAAGGGGATGACGGAGCTCGCGGTTCATTTATCAAAACACGCGAAAGAGGCGGCGCCTTTTACGCACGAATACCGAATTCTTGGATAAACAGTTAAACGACAATTAAATGTTTAATGCATTTTTCAATAAACATTTAATACTCTACGCTACTCGTGAACTTTCAGCTTGTTCGAAATCATAATTTACACGCGATTTCAAAGCTGTTCGAGCTTTCCAACAATTTTTGAAAATACAATTTTCTCGAGTGAAATTTATTTGCGATCTTTCGAAGTATTTTCAGATTCTCCTAATGTTATAAATGTTTTAAACGACACCTAGTCATTTATGTCGCGAATGCATAAAATCCGCGTTGTTACTCATTTTTTTCGGAAAAAACACGGAGGCGTAACTCCGCGCACGCGCGAAATCAGGTGAGATTTTTTTGAGAACGTTCACGGACAGGTCCGCGGTGAAAATCGGCTCCATCGAAAGCTCGTTAACGAGATCGTTGACTCTAATGCCGACTAAGCCATACTATCGTCGAAAGGCTGACCGAGCAAGAAGCCAAGTTTTCGCCTACTTTCCGTTCATCTTAAACAGGATTAACCTTAAACTGGGAATAATCCTTGCCGTATAATCGGCGTGGGCTAGGACAGTCTCAGGCTGGCCGATCTCTGTCGTGCGTTCTTAGCGTTCTGATTCGATTGTTCGACATTCACCTCACGACATCCGCGCTACAATATTACGAGTTTTTCATTCGAAATGATTAAGCCTTAGCGCTCCAGTGGCGACTCAGAGTCGTCACTAAAAATTCCTGTACCATTATTCAAAATATTGTTTACATTATCAAATATGTTGGTATCTACTCAGTTACTAAACGTTTAAGTATTGTATGAGTTGGTATCTACTCAGTTACTAAACGTTTAAGTACTGTATGAGTTGGTATCTACTCAGTTACTAAACGTTTAAGTATTGTATTTGTTGGTATCTACTCAGTTACTAAACATTTAAGTATTGTATGAGTTGGTATCTACTCAGTTACTAAACGTTTAAGTACGTTGGTATAAAAAATCATATGTAGATTGGAATTATTCTAGGTCGGAGGAAATTCTCCTGTAAAAGAATATAGGTCCGAGTGCGAAGGGTTAATTCTACTCGAACTCCAGCAACTCATATTCGGACACTGTTTTCAGATTACTTTTCCAACATATGACTTCGCCGTTTTCGAGAAGCTACAGCAATCAGTTCGCTACAAGAAGTGAGAAAGAAAAATGTCGATTAGTCCTCAACAATATGTCGAGACGGATAAAACACGTAGCGAGTACTCAGTTACGGAAGAAAGCAGCATCGCTTCAGATTCCGGAGTTCCGTGTCGTAAGCAAGGGGTGCAGCGGAGGTCGATTAGACGGTTCCAGCCTAACGTGTTAATTGATTGGCAACGAGCCGGCTGTTCGAAGAGGAGTTTTTTTTCGGGGGAATCGGGAAAGAGGAATTGCTGGGAATGGGCAGGATAGGGAGAGCAAGGTAATTTACAGTTCCGCGAGCAAAGTGCCGTGGACGATTACGAAATTTTTAATAAGCCGGGACACGGGAGAAGCGTTTCTTGATGGAGCCACAGAGCCCGTCGGTGGTGGATCGCGGTGTTTCTCCTTGCGCGCCCGGTCATCCCTACCCCATTCGATCGACTACCCCCGTTCTCACGCGAAACCGGCGGACGAGCACGCGGGGGGGTTGAAAACTGCTCCGCCCAACCACGTGACTGCAGCCACCGTTGGGGTGTCGGTTGTCGTTGGTGGGGGGATGCGGCGGAGTGGAGGGGCGCGGAGGGAGGACGAAGAGGAGTACACAGGTCCGGACCTACATACCCCTAGGCCGTGCTCGATTCTCTAACCCTCCTTCTTCTTCTTCCTTGGTCGGCTTCTCGACGACTTTATGCCTCATAAAAATGATATAAAATTTGTAAAGACGGAGCGGCGTAACGACCAAACGGCTTCGTCCTATAGAGTAGGAGACGAGGGTGAGGGCTCATGCAAGGAGGAAAACTTCAGGAGAGAAACAGTCGGGTAATAAGGGGGCCGGGGGTGTTCGAGGACGAGGAGGAGGACGGTGCACGAAGGGGGGTTTGGCACACGGGGTGGCGAGTAGTAAACGAAATCGAAGCAGCTAGCAGAGGGAAAGAAAGAGAGAAAAAGAGAGACAGAGAGAGATCGTGTACCGTCGTCCTTGACGGTAGTCGATATGAATCCGCATGAAGATAAAATCGTGGCAGTTCGGGAAGCTCGAAAATGGGCGCGTAAAATGTACGGGACTCCGTCTGCCACGAGCACTTCCCCATCTTTGCACTTTTATTCCGTCCAGTTCTTTCGGCGTCCTCCTTCCCCCGTCCCACCCTGTACCGCACCCCCACCCCCGTCGATCGAACGGTGAAAATTTATTGCGGAGAGGGAAAGTGTTGGCCCGCGCGCGCGCTCGCGCCATTTCTCCAACGGGTTACATACATATTGCGAATCTTCATCGAAAGTTTCTCACCGGCGATTTCGGGCAGCCATTTTATTATCGGGATTAATTAGAAGTTGGTCGCCGATAGGTAGCCGCGATTACGCCCTGGTTGCTACGCGTTGTAATCTTCCGGGGGCGACGCGACGCGACTTGACGCGACGCGTCGCGTTTATCGCCGTGGACGTTCTATATGTATAGATTTTACAACGGTGCTATAAATTAGATATTGTGTTTATCTCTCGCGACGCAGAAACAAAAGAGCTGACCGGTGTTGTAAATTATTGCCGCGGGGCTTAGACGGATGTTTTTCGCGGAATCGTTTCCTCGCGACGTCGTCGAAGGCGTTCATCTTGAAAAGATCTGGAAATTTTTGTCGTTCGATTTATGTTTCGAGTGGAACCGACTCGATCAATCGCTTTCTTCTTCTTCGCTTCGCAGCGAAGACTTTATTAATTACAGGAACTATCTTCGTAGCCAGTGGAATGATTCATAAGGTCCACTTGCTTAGAGTCATTTCGGTTAATCGGAAAGAGAGAAGCAGCCGGCTATATTTTTAACCGAGTCAGACTCGCGACGATGATTTTGAACGAAGTCTAACAAACGCAACAAATTTGATTCGTTTGTAATCAATATTTCAAAAAAAATATATTATCTTTCCTCTTTGACGACACTTTTGGGGACGAAGACGTTGTTTCAATCGCTGTAACCGTGAACGAAAAGGCTACGGCATGGGTTAATGGAAAAGCAATAGAAAATCAAATGAGAACGCATAATAGTTCTGAGAACATGTGTTATCGCGTTAATACTTCAAAATACAATAAATCGATCGTCGTACAACACAATTTCTACATAAAGATATCGTTTGTCGTTATATCTTGTAATTATACCGGGTGTTTCTTTCTCTTGCACAGCGGTGTACGTTTCGCGCGACGAACGTACACGTTACGAGTTTTCTGGAGATTTTGCGGAATTTCTTGCGGCGTCTCGCGGTATCGAGGCGACGTACAGCATAGGCGTACTATCTCGCCGGGCGTGTGTCATCGCGGCCGTCGTCGGATCGCCTAAAAACCCGAATAATCGATTACCCCGGCAATAAATGTCGGTAGATGCGTATCGTTCCGCGAAAAAAAAAGGCGGGCAGATAAACCGTCGCGATCGGATTCGCTGGTGCACACCGCAGCCATTTAGGTTCGCCGGTACCAATGACGAGAGACTGACGGACACACGGGCGCGCACACACGTACACGGACGTGTTGCCGTTCCCGTTCTCGTTGGTCGTTGTCGCACTCTCTTTGTTCGAATTTCGTGACGAGTGAGAGCAGGTACATACAAAGGAACGCGTTATCACGGGTTATAGATACGAATCTCGAAAACGATATTACCAGCGAAATATCGATTGTTTGCGTTACGGACGGTTTACTATCGCTAATAAAACACGAGCGACTCGTGTCGGCGGCAATTGATCTGCTCTCGGCTCGGCTCGGCTCGGCTCGCCGCCGGCCAATAGAGAAATAGTTCGTGCGCCGATAGATCCTTTATGGCACCAACACCGACCGGCCACAGCTGTTTACTCAGAGTCCCCGGGTATTTTAAATAGGGTATTCCCGTCCGTCGATTCTAGATACCCCGACGGCATCAAACCGGAGTATCGTTTCTCATTCAGGACAACGCCGAATCTCTCGCCGTAGCCGTCCGCGAAGGATAAAAAACGATCGATCCCGGATCGTGTATCGGCTTATCGTCATGGAATCATTGCCATTGGGACGATAAGATGTTCCGTTAACGACGCGTTCTCCCACAAACCGCGCGATAGTGATTTCTTTCATCGGAATCCGTTGAAAGCGCGTGTCGTGAAACAGAAGTGGAGCAATAGCTTCCCTGTAAAATATCCGGAAAACGAACGTATTAGAAACAAAACTCCACAAAGACAAGTATACACTGTTTTCCCGTTTGTATTAGTTACTTCTTACGTAAAACTGATATAGGTCTCAAAATAATTTATAATTTTCTCAAATGTTCTGTAAGAATTTCGAAACAATGTAACATCTATCTAAAGATACATATTGTACTTGCTATACAAACCGTTTGGTTTAAAGCAATAATAAATATATTACGGTAAATCAATTGTATATTGTTGTCTCGTATTTTCTGACGATCTTTGTCGACCGACTTGCACTTAAAAATACGTTTCGGTATTGCGAGGAGGCTCCACCAAAAAAATTTGTGAAATTCTTTCGAGAATTTTGTGAATTTTCGGTGCTCGATATCCGTGGCGATACGGGGGATTCGGCTTCATAAAGCGGCGGAGGCAACGCGGGGATACTGTTACGATCCTTATAATCCTAGCCGATCGACAAAATGTTAAGACTCTTCGCGCGCCGGAGAGGAGAGGTTCATGACGAGACGCCGAGATTTATACTGTTTGAATCCTGCGATTTGTCTTCCCGCAGCTTACTTTTATAAGTCCGTTACTTGCTTAGGTGCTTGTTGGCGTATTAGGAGAGATCAACGGAATTGAATTTATTTCTGCGTTATCGCTTGCTCTTACGCCGTCGTCGTCGTCGTCGACGTGTATCTCAGATTTCAGGAGATATTCTCGAGAAAATCAATTTCTATTGCACCGCAGTTTCTCGCAATTGGGGAGGAACATTTTTATCGTCTAGCTGCAATTATAATCCGATGTCAGTGTCATCTTTGAATGTACAAACAATTTGCCTGTATCTCTGACAGATGAATATCTTGAGAATAAAACGTTCGACGTACAGTGAGAGAAATAATTCTATAAAAATGTAAATTCGTGTATGCGACTAAAAATATTCCAAGTATCTGCTCGCACGCGAAATTTCGCGGCGACGCTTGCGAAATGGTCGGCCAATTGGTAGTGTTTGAGTAGTATTTAACGCGGGCCGTATAGTTCTATCGAAATGTCGTTGTTAAACACGTATAACCAACCATTCGTAGCTGATAAATGTCTATCTTATCCTTTTATGGCATCGCAGCAATAACCGCGAGTTTATGGGTATATCGTTTCACCGATATCACATAACCGAGCAAGTATAAATAAATAGCGTGGTGTCGCGTGAGCAACGGCGAATTAGAATTTTGACCATGCGCCGGTTAGATAACCGCGGCTATAATAATTTCGCAAAAATAAACGAGAGCCGACGTCGTCCCGGAGAAAAACATTTCTTTCGCGAACGGGGCCGTAATAAAACCGACAGGATTCGCGATGTGTGTGCGCGCTCGTGTGTGTGTGTGTATACTGCAGATCCGATTACATCATCGCGCGTCAGGGAACCAATTATGAATAGTCGTTGACCGTGCGGCAGCTTCGTGTTCAGGTTAGCCGCAAAGCCCCGCTGTCGATCGACTGTATTCAGAGATAATCTATAATCCTTCAATTGCTACCGCATTACAATAAATAGGAATATTGCATGCCGCACCCGGATGCGCGTCCATTTCATTTTACATAAACGTCAAGAGCGCGCTCCGCGCCGCGCCGTCGCGTTGTCTGATCACGGATCAGAAGTATGAAATTAATTATAATTTGCGATCGGCGCTCCGTCTCTCTGCCGCGTCTCTCGTCCTTTTCCCACAAATTACACGCTCCTAAACGCAAGCGCGGTGTATTTCCCCGTGTTTCGTAAAACATAAATTCCGGCGTCGAGTTAGAATTTTGGAAATTAAAATTTCAGAATCAACGAAGCTGCCGGAGCTGCTGGATTCGCATCGGAGTTTTGAGTTTCGTTTCGAATCGGAGAAAGTAAAGTGTTAGATTTTTTCGCGGAAGTTTCGTCGCGGTGGAAAATTGGAGCAAGATCGGACGCGCGCGATCCGTCGTCGAGGGTGTCCTGTACTCGCGGCGGTATCCTTAACCCTTTGCACTCTGAATTACTTTTCAATGTTGTTGCCAGCAGCTCCCAACTGTTTTTAGTTGAAATTTACTTTAACTCTTTACACTCTGAATTATTTTTCAATTTTGTTACCAGCAGCTCCTAGCTGTTTTTAGTTGAAATTTACTTTGAAGGACAGTTACTGCTACTTATTTTTAACTAAATTTTTAAAATTTTTCTATCGGTTTGGACACGGAAAAATGTCGAGTGGGCCTCGACAAAAGAGCTCTCGCGATGAAAACTGACGTCGAGTCACACTCGACACGGGAGTGCAAAGGGTTAACGATATCGTCCATTAATTCCGAGGCAGCCGGTGCTGCGAAGCAGGGACGACGTCCATAACTCGGTCGGCCGCTTCAAAAATCAGGAAATACCCCGTGGACGTCGTCTCCTCCGCGTTCCATGGATATGAACGGATACGTCCCACCAGCGCGGCACCGCGCGCTGTCGCTCCCACTCCGTTGCCGTGCCGGCTCGAAGTCACACGCGCACACAGGCTCACAACGCCCACGCCACGACGCGCGGTAGGCGTGGCTACCTTGTCATTTGTTTCCTCTACTTTTCCCGAGGCGTTAGGGGATCCCGGGGATGGCGGTCTGTTCCTAGCTTGACGTATGTACTGCCGCTACAGCCTCCCTCGCCTCGTATCGCGCTCCTCTTCGTTTCGCCGGCGCAACCGTCTTCCGCGGGCGACCTCTTCATCGTCGACCGGGCCGCTCCTCTTCCTCCGAGGATGCCCTCTTCCTCGAACGCACCGTCTCTAAGGGCCTCCCCACATCTCCCCTCTCCCCTCCTCTCTCTGCTTCTCGAGCACCGAATCATCCGGTTCGTCATTCGACGCGTTTATCTTCGTGCCCTTCGGGCCCGATCTCTCTTGCCTTCGGCTCCGTCGGTGATGAACTTCGGCGAGCTACCACCTTCCCCGACGCGTTTCTAATTACTGCCCTCGTCGGCGCTGCTCAACTTTCGATTCCTGAGCGACAGCCTCGGAACACACTGGCTCGCTAGGCTGCTAGCTGTACTGAATCTTCGATAGGGAGCTTCGTCTGCTAGATTGTAACCGGATCTTTATGCGAAATAAAAATTTTTGGCAAGTATGTTATTTTAGAAGCAGTTACCTGGAGTCAGTTTTTAAGAACATCTGCGGGTCTGTCGGTTTCTTCTTTTACCGACGAAAATTTCGACCATCAGCACTTGTAGGATTATGTTCGATATGTTGAAAATAACGAAACATACGTCGATGATAGCTTCTGTCCTAAAAATGTTGAATCTCTGCTACAACGAAATTGACAGGCTTGTAATTCATTTGCAAAGAGCTAATAGTACAAAAGCAAGAGTGGTCGAATCCAAAGGAGATTCGTCCCTTCGCGGGTATTTGCCCGACAAACGGGAATAAAATATTGTAGCGTTATTTATGAGCTCAGGGTCATAACAAAGTAGGTCGTTGGATTCGTCTTGACGCCAGCTATGAGATTATGAAATAAAAAA